>PVHY01002782.1:0-88191 GCA_004024945.1 Uropsilus gracilis
GGTCAGGGCAAGGCCTGGATGAGCTCCTCTGCTCTGGCCATGGGCTCTCCAGACCTCCTGCCTGGAGGTGAAATGGATGGACCCTCAGCTCCTCTGCCTTGCAGTCTCTGATGTCTCCAGGGTGGAGGGATGAGCCCGGAGGGACCCTCAGGAAGCAGGAGGTCCAAGTGAGTTCACAAGTATGAGTCAGGACTGCTGTGTACCAAGTGGCAGGAATCCAGCCTGCATTGGCTTTGGATGGGAGGGGGAGGAAGAGAGAGAGAGTGAGACAGAAAGACGTTACATAGAGATCAGGCAAGCTGCATGCAGAACAGTCAAAGGATATGTTTCTCAGTTTCTCGGCACTGACTCATTCTCCCATGGGCTTTACCAGAAAATTGTATCAAAATCTTACAAACAGCAAAACAGACCCAAGTATCCTGTGCAGTCCTGAGTTCCTATAGTGGACCATGAACCCTTTCATGCTTTACCAATGTGGCTTCTCATTCTGTCTGAAGCTTTCCTCATTGTAGGCAGAACTCTATCTGTTTTATTCACATGAGTCTGGTTTGTGCTGTCTGTGTGTGCACATGCACTTAAATTACATACATGTATGTCCGTATTTTCTTTTCTTCATATGAGTCCCACACACAGTCAGGAATAGTTTACAAAGATCTTCAAGAGTAAGGGGACCTGGTTTCTCTCCATTTGGGTAGATTTAACTTAGTGTATATCAGTCTTGAGGTCCCCATAAGCTTTTACAGAAAGAGGCTCTTGAGGATGTGGCTGGGCCCAGTGAGGAGACCCTGAAAACACAGCTCCTTAGAAAGCAGGATTCTTCTACCCAAAGGACACCTAAACACTAATTCAAAGGACACCTGTACTTCTGTGTTTATTGCTGCTTTGTTTGCAATAGCCAGGATATGGAAACAGCTTAAAAGCCCAAAAGCGGTAAGGGATCCAAAAGTTGTGGTATATGTACACAATGGAATATTATTCAGCAATCAAAAAAGACACACGTCATATGCGGCAACAGGGATGGTGGCTGAAGGAACTGTATTAGCGGAAATAAGCCTGAAGGAGAAAGCGAAATATCAGATGGTTAATCTTACATGAGAGATATAGGGAAAGCAAAAAAAAAAAAAAAAAAGGAAAAGGAAGGGAAAAAGTTAAAGCTAACAAACTGACAGCAGAACTGAAGCATTTTGCAGGGGAGGAGTAGGGAGGATGAAACTAGGGAGGGATGAGCACAAGGGATTAAGATGAAGGTTCATGGGTAACATGGTGATGGAAAAACCTCAGAGTATATAATAATGTAAAACATAATATAATCAAGAAATAGAAAGAGAGCAGAACTTGGAACTGAGCTGCAGTCAGGACCGTCTACTTGCTTTCTGGCCTCTGTGCCACCGCTGCCCCTAATTCCCCTCAGCTCAGCACTCAACTGTGAGACATGGCGAGGCCAAGGGGAGAAGCTGGCTCTGTCCTGGGTGTGGTTCCTGCTGACCCCTCTGTGCTCTTGGAAACCACAGCAGCACAAAGCAGGGGCCCTGGCAGGAGGGGCAGCAAGAGAGGTGAGAGGCAAGAATCCACAGGGGACCAGCTGCCTGTGAGGCAGCCGGATTCAGGTAGAAAGAACATCTGAGGGGAAGGATCACAAAGATGTGCAACAACGGTCTTCGAACAGCAGACCAAGGAAGTTAAGAATCCCCCTCACCGCTGTGTCAAGTAAATAGGGTGTGAGAAATCAGGTCCAGTTTCTGAGCATCTCAAGGTGAAGGGGAGCTCACCACCTTGCCAGCAAGTGGCTCCTTTTACTGGCTACTCCAGAGAGGCGCATTCTAGAGACAAATCAGGTCTTGGGGATTTGCCAGGGAAGAGCCCAAAGCACACAGATGCTGGGAGGATGTTGAGGGGAGCTGGCTGTCTCTGGCTGTGATCCTGACCCTCTGTGGGTCACAGTCGCCCTATCTTTTCCCTGGTCTTACTGGGTGATTTTTAGCTGGTTGCTTCTCCTCCCTGAGCCTCCATTTCCAAAGCATGACAGGATTCAGGGACTCCTCAGCGCCATGAATCCTTGTCCAGCACATTCCCCAATTTGTCTCTTCTCAGTCTTTACCGCAGCCCCCTCCCACATGGCCAGTGTCTTGGCAGCTTTGGCTCCATGAAATCCTGTATCTACCCTGGCACAAAGGCCTCCCATGTGCATCGATTCCAATCCAAGCATCCTGGGCAACCTTTCAGTTGCAAGTCTCTCTGCTCATCCTGGTCAGGAGCTATTTTCTTTAGAGCCTCCTTGGTTGGCTCTCAAATCAACACTGGCTGCCCAGGCCGCCTCCTCTGGTCCCATCACCATTATACCAAGGCCACCAGCTCCTAGGAGAATCGTGCACCAGGTCCTAGGAGACCGTGCAGTAGAGCAAGGATTTCTCAGCATCCGCCTCCAACCCTGTGAGTGGTGAGCTGCCGCACCCCCTCTGATGACACCCTGCATAAGCCATTGGGGCAAGATGCAGGGGGAGATGGGCCTCTTGAATTAGCTAATGTTTTGAATATAGCAGGCAAAGACAGAGATAGTCTTAGGAGAAGGACCAATGAGTCCATTGAGATCATGACTTGGGGCCCGCTAGTTATTCACATTTTTATCAGCAAATATTTATTTGTTGTACTGCACTAGGTACAGGTTTCTACTGTGCCATTAGATAATTCACAGTCTGTCTCTCAGGTGATACAACCTGCAAGGAAAGATAGACTGGTCATCACTAATTATACCCTGTCCTCTGATCAGAGAACAAAGGAAGCAAGGTGGGGGGATGGGTGGCACTCCCTAACCTAGACTCTGGAGAGAAATCTAGAATGGGATTTTCATAGAACTTGATGTCCTACTGAAACTGGAGTTTCAGTTGGAAGTGACTTAGGTAAATTTCTTTTAGGTAAATAAATAGAGAAGTCATGCTCCAGGCAGTGAAACCAGTACATGCAAAGGACCTTTGCGTCAGAGCGCACACTTGGAATCAAGAGTGACTGCGAATCTCAGCTCCTCCACATGCTGGCTGTGCCACAGTTCTGGGCAAGCTGTTCTACTTTCTAACCTGGGCTACCCACCTGCAGACAAGGAATAGCCACCTCTCTCTTAAAGGGAAGGTATGTTATACCTAAGAGTGATAGAGGTTCAGCGAAGATTCCTCTTCCCTCTGGCAATGCTCACTCCTCTCCATCTTGTGACTGTACAGGTGTCTGGACGAGATGTTTCAACTTTGGAAACTTGTTCTCCTGTGTGGCCTGCTCAGCGGGACCTCAGCGTCTCCTCTTGCTGCTCTGATCCAGGATGTTAGTAGTGTTGTGACATCGGTGAATTGTGTTCTTGATGGAGAATAAAATCATTGAGAATGTGCTTGGCTGTAAGTCAATAACTGTGACGATGGTTGGTGCCTAGGAGTTGCTTCCCAGATACTCTGCTGTGTTGCAGACATCGTCATCAAGGCCCATGCTTTACTGGTGGTTAGGGGTGATTTCAATTCCTGGCTTTTTGACTTTTTATTTTTCTAGATATAAGGACTGTATAACACATAAAAATTTTTTCATACATAATATCATACTGAACTTTTCCCAATACTGGCATTAGATATATGACTAAATGTAAGATTTGAAAAGTTTTATACATTTTTTACTTAGCACAAGAATAAATCTCCCGTGGTACTATTTCGTCTGGTAGTCTTTGAGTGCCCTCTGGACTCTGGCATGGACCACCTAAATGTTCTGCCAGTCTTAAGGTGAAAGACTGTTATATATTTCACTTTGTATTGTTGTACTTATAAAAATATTCACTTGTTTTTTCATATATTATTGGCCATTTACATATTTTATCTGAAATATTCTGTTATAGTTTTTGCCTATCTTTTCTGTTGAATTAGTCAAGATACTACTTGATTTGTATTAATTAATTGACTAGTAGGGAAAAATGCTCTATCTTGCTTAGGAAGTGTGATGTACCTATCTTTATACTTAATCATATCTCTTTTTTCATTCTAATTTCTTAAAAGATGTTGACTTGCTTTTTAATTTTTTGGAAGACTTAACAGCAACTGACAGACATTCCTTTTTTTTTAATTTGAAAAATTCATTTTGATTTGTCACAATTGTGCATTAATTGATCCCTCCTCCTCCCTCCGTATCTCCGCTCTGTATCCCCCCTCCAGTCACTCCATCTCCCATTTTTCTGTGATTTGTTGGTTGGTTAAGTTGATGTTCAGTTGTTGGTTGTTTGGCCCATTGTTCTCTTCCGATATCTGGTAAATGTGTTTGGTTTTTTTTTTTTGCATATATATGTATATTTATATTTATATTACACTAGTCCATTATTGTGTACTCCGGGGCTTTGCAACTTCACTAACATTTGCTAACTATTCTGATCTTTTGTGCTCTTCACCTCTCCCCCTTCTTCCCCCTCCTCCTCTCTCGCTCCATGGTTCAGTCCCATTGTTTGTTTTCATATTTTCTTATTTGTTTGTTTGTTTTTCCCTATATCCATCATATAAGTGAGACCATCCTGTACTTCTCTTTTTCTTTTTGACTTATTTCTGCTAATATGAGTCTTTCCAGTTCCATCCAGGTTGCTGCAAATGACATGTGTTTGTCCTCCTTGATGGATGCATAGTATTCCATTGTGTATATGTACCACATTTTTTTTTAGCCAATCATCTGTTTTGGGGCATTTGGTTTGTTTCCAATTCTTTGCAATTGTAAACAGGGCTGCAATGAACATGCGCGTACATGTGTCCTTTTGAATTAATGTTTTCATGTCCTCTGGGTAGATTCCTAGTAGTGGGATTGCTGGGTCAAATGGTAAGTCCACTTTCAATTGTTTGAGGGTCCTCCACGCAGTCTTCCATAATGGCTGGATCAGTTTGCACTCCCACCAGCAGTATCAGAGAGTTCCTTTTTCTCCACATCCGCACCAACATTTGTTGTTGTCTGTTTTATTTATATGGGCCATTCTTACTGGTGTAAGATGGTATCTCAGTGTGGTTTTAATTTGCATTTCCCTGATTATTAGTGATGTGGAGTATTTTTTCAATGCCTATTAGCCATCTATATCTTCTTTTTGGTGAAGTGTCTTTTTAGTTCTTCTCCCCATTTTTTGAGTGGGTTTTTTGCTTTGTTTTTGTTGAGCTGTAGGAGCTCTTTGTGGATCTTTGTTATCAGACCCTTGTCACTTGTCTGGAGGGCAAAAATTTTCTCCCAGTCAGTTGGGTTTCTTTTTGTTTTGTTTATTGTCTCTTTTGCTAAACAGAAACTTTTTAGTTTGATATATATAGTCCCAGTTGTTTATGTTTTCCTTCATTTTTTTTGCCGGCCGTAGTTGTTTCCCCAAATGGATTTCTGAGGTGAAATTCATGAAGGGTTTTGCCCAGTTTTTCTTCTATGTATTTTATGGTTGCAGGTCTCACTTCCAGGTCCTTTATCCATTTTGAGTTAATTTTTGTACAGGGTATGAAGGTGTTGTCCTGGTCCATTTTTTTACAAGTTTTGATCCACTTTTCCCAGCACCATTTACTGAAGAGGTTATCCTTGTTCCAGGGTATGTTTTGCCCCTTTGCCAAAGATTAATTGACCGTATATGTGTGATTTTATTTCTGGGTATTCAATTCTGATCCATTGGTCTGTTTGTCTGTTTTTGTACCAGTACCATGCTGTTTTAAGTATAATAGCTTTGTAGTACAGTTTGAAGTCTGGAATAGTAATACCTCCGTTCTCTCTTCTGTTTGTCAAAAGGGTTTTGGCTATTCAGGGTCTTTTGTTGTTCCATATGAATTTCAGTAATTTTTGTTCTATCTCTTTAAAATATGTCATTGGAATCTTTATTGAAATTGCATTGACTCTGTAGATGGCCTTTGGTAGTATGGCCATTTTGATAATTTTGATTTTTCTGATCCATGTACAGGGAATGTCTTTCCACTTTTTTACATCATCTTCTATTTCTTTTAAGAATGTTTTATAGTTTTCTTTGTATAGGTCTTTTATGTCTTTTGTTAGGTTAATTCCCAAGTATTTGATTTTCTTTGGTGCAATGGTAAATGGGATGTTTTTTCTAATTTCTTCTTCTTCTGATTGATTCTTTGCATGTATGAATGCTGTTGGTTTTTGTGTGTTGATTTTCTATCCAGTTACCTTACAAAATCAGTTTATTATTTCAATCAGCTTTTCCGTCGATTTTTCTGGGTTCTCTACATAGAGAATCATATCATCTGCGTATAATGATAACTTTATTTCTTCGTTCCCTATTGGATTCCTTTTATGTCTTTCTCTTGTCTTATTGCCCTAGCTAGGACTTCCAGAACTATGTTGAAAAGGAGTGGAAAGAGTGGGCATCCTTGCCTGGTTCCGGACCTTAATTGGAATGGTTTCAGTTTTTCTCCATTGAGGATGATATTTGCTGTGGATCTGACAGACATTCCTTATAAAAACATGTCATTTCTATAATGTCAGTCTTTTAAATATTGCTAGGACTTAGATAATTTACAAAGATATAGAAGGGACCTACTAATTTCATTGTTGAGAAATCTAAGCTCAAATAGAGAGACGTTTGGATCAAAGTCACCTATGATGAGGTAGAGTCTTAAGCTTGAGTTGTCATTCTACATTTTCTTGATTGTAACCATGAAGATACTGTCCTTTGCATAGTCAAGTTGCAATATGATGATTATATATTTTTATCTGCATTGTTCTGTGCTTCCATGAGTTACCAATTGCCTTGTTGTTTCTCACTTAAATAACTTTCTATACGTATACCCTTCATTCTTTTCATATGTGTCTTTCTCTATCTGCCAAGCCATTCACTCGAGTTCCTTTTTTCTCAGGAGAACTCCCATAGAACACTACATGAATACATGAATTATTGCTCTCAGAGCCTGCTGCAGATTTGTCACTTTCACGAGTTGGATTCTTATATTTTTTCTTGATTCTAGATCTTTCTATTTGTTAGCTCATTCCCTCAATTCCTTTGACCTAGTTTTTCAAACTTGGGAACATGTCATTTGGAGCAATAGCCCTTCAGTCATTTCTAGAAGCTGGTGTGCAATCAGTACCAATTGCCTGGTCAGTGGATTGCCTTGTTGATGAATAGTGAGTTTATATTCATATGAAGACAGCATGGAATAAGCAAGGATCCAGAGCTGTGACTTTAGAAACTTATCTTAACAATTTGGCCCTTTATTTCCTCATCTGAAAACACAGGTAATGACATTATCTACCTCACTAAGTTATGGGATATATATGAAATGATATCAGCAAGTAGGCTTATCAGTGTCACATACATGGTTACTGCTCACGGATTGGCACATAGGCCTGATTGCTGACTGTTTTTTTGTTAGGTGGTATACAGACAGTGGAAAATATTCTTGAGCCCACACTGACCGAGGTGATTGTCCCGAAAGCTGAGGAATCCATGGACAGTGCCAATTATGATTCATTCCTACCTACTACCAGCCAACCTTAATCATACATCCTGATTGAGCTCTTACTCTGAATTCATACCAAGCCCAGATTTGTGCCATCAACTGAGTTTTCATCCCGCTTATTTCATCCAGACTGAGTCCTGAGCATATAATGACTCCTGACCCTGAGCTTCGACCCCTGACCCCTGACTCCAGTTTTGCCTCTGATCACCTGATATTGTTTCTAAGTTGAGGGGAGGCATGGAGAGAGAATGAGGATGGGTCAGTGCCAGGCACCATAGAAGGACCCCAAACAGCTGCTGATCCTCTTGCCAAGGCCATTGACCCCTCCGGGTATAGTGGGGAGGATTTGGGCACCTGTGTCTAGTGAATTGCAGGTACCCAGGAGAGTCTCAACCCCCGACCCCCACCCCGTTGTGAATTCCCTAACCCACCTGGTCTTGTTTCAGGCTGCTCCCTCGTGGTTTAACACTGTTCCTCGGTAGCACCTCCCTCTGGGAAGATGTTGCCAGCACCCAGCTGGAATGAAGGCCTGAGGCAGCCAGAAGATACCCCTCCTCACCTCATGCTTCCTCCCCTCTGCCCTTGAAATAAAAAGCTCTTCAGCGCCTTCTTGTGTGGTCACTCATGTGGGATTCGGGCGGAGGCTACTGGGATGTGTTGACCTGGATCTGGATTTGGAAGGGACATTTGGGACAATCCAGTTGCACCTTTTGTTTGTTTGTTTGTTTGTTTACAAATGGGGACACTGAGGCACAGCGATAGAGAGAAATGGACCCAGATTCTCCCAGTCACATGCAGGAATCTCATCTCATCCACACATTTTAGGGTGTTGAGTAAGACATTGGGCCTGGTGGGATGTGGGAACAGAAACTGGGTCCAGGAGACGACTTCTTCAGGGCACTCATTTTGAGAGGCTTTCTTTGAGGGTCTCTGGACCAAGTGGACTCAAAGGCAGAGGCAGAAGGACAGTCAGAGGCCTATGGCCACACCCCAGCATGCTGACTACACCCTCAGAAGACTAGGATTCCGCAGGCATGGAGGACCCTCCCCACAGCTCCTGAGTACTCTTGTGGTCTCCTGTACCCAGGGTCCACACACCTCCATCGCCAACTCCCAGAGTCTCTGCACTCACCTGCTCAGATACCGCCATGGTGGGGCCCGGGCCACGGGTACTCAGCTGTGCCACAAACACCAGCTCCTCTCTCCACCCAAGTCCCTGCATCTATTTCCACAACTCAGTCAGAGCGGGCCGGGCCAGGCTGCAGCAGGAAAGCCCTGCACTGCTTTTGCCCACAGTGCTGCCCTCCGGGAGGGTTGCCTCCCCAAATTCCTCTCTCCTGCTTGTTCCAGGACTTGCCATTCTGGCCCCTTTTAACAGATGAGGAAGCCAAGGCCCTCGAGGCAAAGTGGCTCATCAAGGCCAGGCAATGAACAAAAGGCAGGCCTAGGATGCCTACCCATAGCGTGGGACTCTTTGCTTCGGGAGGAGGTGACGCCCTAGCCCCACAGCAAACCCTCAGTTTCCCCTTTGTCCCACCACGTATTCCAGTCACCTTGGCCTCTGCAGAGGTGCAGCGCTCACACACGGAGCGCTGCCTCGGAGACCCAGCAGCTGCTCCTTTCCAGGAGGAAAGCTGACTTTCCTGCCAAGGATCCCAAGAACCTTTGCTCATTTGCCAAGCAGCCATATTGCCCCTCTGGACAACTCCATGGGAGGGTTCAGAGAGGTCAAGTTTATGCAGGGTGCACCCCAGGGCCTCCCCTCTGAAGGAGGCTGTCTCACAGGGTTAAGTCACTTCCAGTCGCTCTTGGGTGGCCTCTAGGGAACTTGGATCAGCTCCCCTGGGAGTGCTTCAGTCCAGTTACGTGCGGGGCCTTGGGTGCTGAGGCTGAGCAGTCAAGCACAGCTGAGTTTGAGTCAGCTCCTGCCATCACTAACCCTGCGCTTGGGCAAGTTACCTCACCTCTATGGACCTCTGTTTTCTCACCTACCCAATGCAGCTAATAGTAAAACCTCCCTGCTGGGTGTTATGAGGATTAAAGAGCCAATGTGTTCACTCGGGGGTCTGCCTCTTGGTGAGCACAAGTTGGCTTCCACAGCAAAATGGCTGTCAAGTAGCCTTGAGGAGCCTTATATAAAATTGCTACACACTTTGTCTCACTGAATTCTGTTTTTCTTCTGAGTAATGTAGTGAGTGGTTTCCGTGGGCCTGAGACCCATGGCTGGCCAGAGAACAAGTGGATTTAACCCCAAGTCAGCCTCCTCCAGAGCTTCTTGTGTTAGCCAGGGAAGAGGGATGCCAGTTATTTTTCTGACTATATTTTTTGACAATCCCACCTGTCAGAAAAATTATACAAAGTGTTCTCGAAAGTCAGGACTCCATTTTAAGCTGTAACTAGTAGGAGTCAGTGACAAGGCTTTGCCCATGCTGTTCCACCCAGTTGGAACACCTTTCCTCTTCATCTGGCTAAATGCTCCTCAGCCTTAACACTCTGCTTGTGGCTAACAGAGTCACCTCTTGGCTAAGTAGAAGCTCCTCAGTGTCTCCCCAAAAAGATACTGTTCCTAACTTGTAGTTCTGATCAAGCTACCACACTTGTTCAGCTACTTTCGTGTCCAGAGAGCTCTCAGAAAGAATCAGCTCTTGCTCATCAGCATAGTTTTCACTTTTCCACTCCTCCTTCTGCCCCCCAAGACAGTGTGTTGCATCAGAGAAGGCACCTCCATCTTCTCAGAAGCCAAGGGCCCAGTGAATACCAGATGCAGAACAGACACTAACCCATGTTGAATACACAAGTGAATGAATGAACCTCTTCTGGACTGGCACAATCTCTGGGACAGCTGAGTGGGCAAATGAACCAGAAAATCCTAACCACCTAGCAGTGGGGGGAGGGGGCATGTGATCTGACATTGTCTTCCACTAGCCAGGGCCATGCACATGGCACTTCAGGACAAGAACGTGCAGCTCCTAGGCAGGTGAAACCAGGATGTAGAGTAGGTGGGGCCAAGGCCACTTGAACCCCCATGACTGATGTGGGTAATGAGGGGGAAAAGGACAGGGTGGAGTAAGTGAGGGTGTGTTTTGCTGTTAGCCTGGCACTGCCTTTCCTAACCCCAACCTGGACCTACCCTGGCTCCTTGTACCCTCGATCTATAAGCCCCAAAGAAGGGTGAGAATGTCTTGGATAAGGTGATTCCATGAGAGAGCTTCAGGGAGAGGAGGGCACTGAAGTGTTGAAGGGTGTCACCTCCATAGAGGACCCAATGGAGGAAAGAAGGCAAAAGCTGAGGGCACTCGAGTCATTCAGAGACAGAGTGGCACCTCCTAGAACAGGCTCCCCTGGACGTGTCATCCAATAAAATAAATGCTGGCTCTTTCCCATGTTTGCACAGTTCTTTCAGGATAACATCTCAGAGTCAATAACTCTATGACTTGGAATATTTTTTGACTCCAGGGACACACTACAAAACCATTTCCCAAACCGGATCTCCCTAGTTCCCCCATGATGGGAGAGTGTACATTTCAACAGACATTTGCCAGCAGAGAGACACTTTTAACCTAAATATTTGCTCTTTGAATACAGGCACAATAAACGTCATCACACTGGAAAAGTCAAATTCCCAAATCAGGAGAGTCCGTTGTTATGTCAACTTAATGCACATTCTGAACATTAAAAAAAAACTTGGGAAAGACTTGTGTTCGCAGCTGTGTGAAAATATAGGTCCTGGAAATGTGCTCAGCTGAACTCACAATGATGCGAAACACTGAAACTGGGGGGAACTGAAAAGAGCAGCTTGATGAGTGATGGAAGTCCTTTTAACAACTCCTTGTGTTGTTTATGCAAGAAATAAAAATGGATCTCAAGGAAAGTAGGAAGATGAATACCTAACAAGGCCAGGTCCTGTGCTAGGCAGTTCAGGGGTGACCAAGGCAGCACCTGTGTGTGCTGGGGTACAGTGCAATACCTGTAGAAGGGGCTGCAGAGGAGGGCAGGTACCCAGCCTCCTTGAGGGAAGTGGGTTTAGGAAAAGACAATAAGGTGCTGAGGAAAGAGACTGGAGGCAAAGGATAATCAGGGAAGGCTTCCTGGAGAAGGTGCCCATGGAGCTGAGATTGAAAGGATGACCGACTGAGACGGGGGAAGAGGGCACTGGAAGCAAAAGTGACCAAGTGAGTCAAGTCAGGAGGCACAAGAGCAACCATGCTTTACATTTTTAGAATCTCTATGGCAGACTGGATGCTCACATTTGCTTGCCCATCAATTGGTTGCAATATCATGTGTCATGGAGCATCTAGAACATTCTGCTCTATTCTTGTATTTGTATACTTGTATTTGTATAAATTAAGAACTTATTTGGAACTTGCAGATCCTCTGAGGAGGAACTTGGGGGCCCCTCAGACCACACTTTGAGAAACACCAGGCTAGGCCTTTGGATGTCGTGGACGGTTTCTGAGCAAGGCCGAGGTTATCCCAGTCCTCAGTTTTAGGATGTGTTGGATGGGTGGGTGTGTTGAAAGGAGACAAAGACTGTGGCTGGTCCAGGTCTGACTCAGGGCAGGAACTGTTGAAGAGATAGCTGGATCACAGAGAGGCTTCTGCGGAAGGGGCACTTAGGACTCACCTCCTGGCCAAGTCCATTGCAATGTTGAGCCTTTGCTAGCCTCCCTCTCCTACAACCCCCTCCCCCAATCTAACACCCTCACTTCCCCCACCCCAGGGATGAGGCTAGGGGACTGCATTCTACCCTCTTTGCCTTGAGAAAGGCGAATGTTGTAGGGAAGAGCATGACCTCATTCTTAGTTCCAAAAGAGTTCTCTGACTCTTATCCAAGGCCAGCAGGCAAAGTCAACATTTATCCCCATCACTCTGCTAACACTCGTTTATCCAACTAATAGCTCATGGCCTGCAGACGTGGCTTCACAAGAGCAGCTATGCCAACAGGGGTCTGAAAGACACAACCTTGATCCAAACTTCCAGAGTGTCCTACAGCATGAGCCAGCACTCATGTTCTTTTCACCCTAGGAAATTGGAGACTTATGTCCACACTAAAACTGTGCATAGATATGTTTACAGCAATTTTATTAAAAATTGTCCAAACTTAGAAATGACACCCAACAGGAGCCGGCAGCAGCTGTGGTGGTTTCTTGCTGAAATAGTCCAATCACCCATGACAGTGAGCAATAGTCCATCAGACTCTAGAGTAGGGCACCTGAGGATGGATTGAAGCCAAGGAACTGAAACAGGGTGGGCTCCAAACCTCTGAAGGGTGCACTTCAGCCTCGAGAAGAGCCATTTGAGCCTTGGAGAGAATGTTCCAGCCCAGAGGGAGAAGAGAAGGCCTCCATTCCTGGCTGCTGAAGAAGAAAGGGGGAACCAACAACCACATCCAGCAGCCAACCATCCGGGAAGAGAAACTGAGACCTTTGCAGAGACAGGTCTCTGGTCCTGTCTCTGACATTGCCTGATGTGAGCACCAAAGGCCCTGGGCCTGTGTCTCTAAGACCTGTTTGCTGATGGTGCGCTGCTGGTGACCACTCCTGAACATCGCTGCTGTCCAGTGCTCCTGGTGACAGGTGACCATCATTCCACTTGTGTGGTGGACCCTAGTTGGGCGAGGTTTATAGATAATGTAGGTAATATAGCCTTGTGGCTGTATTAATGTTTTCCCTTGGAAAATAAACCTTATGGTTGTGGGAACCTGAGGTCTCTTACAATTATCCTCTGGTGGAAGAACCAGTTGTGACCTGTATCAGGCACTGGCCTTTGATTCAGCTACAGCCCTTAGAATTTGTATTTGTCCCCCTGCTTAGTTTTGGTGCCCTGTCTGCACCTAGTTTCAGAAGGACCCCCAGATGCCCTTTAGGAGGTGAATAAACTGTCATGCATCCAGGCTATGGAATATCATCTGGCATTATAGGAAATGACACAGCCAACAAGTGACTTAAGTGAGTCTTTCTTCTTATCGCTTCCAGGACTTTCTGTGCAAGAATGTTTGCTTTGGAGGCTTTGATGGATGTGCAAGATCCAGGGTTTCTCATCAGTTTCCCAGGTGTCCATCAGCCAGTGCCACGTCTCCCACAGCCACGGGATTCACTCACTATATATAGGCCACCTCGCAGCAGAGCACACCAGGAGTCCAGTGACAGAGATCGGATCATCTCTACAGGGAACTGGGGAATCAGGTGAGCACAACGCAACACCATACTACGATGAGCTAGTTTCCGTGGGAGAGAATTGGGTGTAGACCAGAAGTACAGAGATAGAGTAGAGAACAGAACAGATGGGTTTATTGAAATACAGTGCTAAAGGAAGCAGGAGGCAAGACAGGAGCAGTCTGCTGCCCAGAGTGAGGGTCCTGAGACTCTATTGATACTCCAGTGGTCACTGCGGTGACCTGACTGATGATCTGAATAAAGGATCATCAGCTTCACAGAGCATCAGCTTATGAAGCTTTTTTTCCCCTGGCAGTCCCATTCTCTCCCTTCATCCATTCAAGCCTCCAAAACTTGCCTGCTGGGCAAGCAGTGAGGGCTTAGTTTTTAAGTTTAGTAAGGATACCATGAAAAATAGTGGCCCAAACAAGGATGAGCAGGGCAGAGGTAGGCTATTACCTAGGGATGGGAGATAATAGGGATGGGAGATACTGATGGTATTTCCTCTGCTACCTGGGGAGGTGTGGGAGTGGCTTTCATCTTCATGCCAATAAAATAGCTGCTGAGTTCAAACCATTGCATCTTATGGGAAAAACAGGAAAAGAAAACCAGCTTTTCAGAATCTAAAATTGATTCTACTTACCTGGGATCCCTACAGGTACTACCCCAAGATGCTGAAGGTCTTCTGCTCATTCTGAGGGTGGTTTGCCCTGTTGTCTGCCTAGTATCTGGATTTTTGAATCACAGGGGGTCTATATATTATAGTCTGTGTTTTCTCTTGGTTTTTCAGTCAATTGATTCTTTTTGTTTTTAACATGTCTTGTAGTTTAGATATTGTGATGAAAAATTCTAGAGATTCTGAAAGGTGTTATCGTCTTCTAAAGAGGAAAGAAGTTAGCACAAAAATAAGGTACAAGTGAATGCTTCCACCTTGGTGAGACTTAGATTTGGTAGAAAAACTGGTTTTGTATTTCCTTCTCCCAGGGGTGGAGTCTTTATTCCCTTTGTCCTGCTGCATAGTCTTCTGGGCTAATGGAAAGCCCAAGGTGTTTGTGAAGGACCCTCCACATGGTAGGAACTTGAACTCAGCCCTGTCTCTCCAGGGCACCTCAGAGGTGATGAATTCTCTGTTCAACTTTTCAGTTTTTCAGCTGCTGTTTTCCACTGACTGCCTCTGGACCTAATAACTCTGGGGCAGGAGAGGGGAGTTAAAGGGTGGGACTAAATGCTCTAATAGAGCCTGTGGGGATTTCTCTCTCAGAGATAGTGTCACACTCCAGGGGTCAAGGCTGGCTTCCACAGAACTGGCCCCTCTTCAGATGCCCTCCCACTTCCATCTGTGAGATGGCTATAAAGCAGAGGCTTGTGCACCCCCTTCCTTGGCTTGATTAATATGTTAGAGTGGCTCACCGAATTCAGAGAAACATTCTGTCCACCAGATCACTGGTTTATTAGTAAAGGATAAGACACAGCAACAGCCTTATGGGAGTGATCATGGATGGGGTGCTTTATGTGAGTAGGGGTGCAGAGCATCCATGCTTTCTCAGGTTGCACCATTCTCCAATACATGCATGTGCGTACCAACCCGAAAACCCCTTGAGCCCCATCTTTTGGGAGTTTTGCTGAGGCTTGTGATCTCCATTGTTAGAGACCAGTGTTCAGCTCAATCTTCAGTTCCTTTTCCCTCTCCTAAAAGGTCGGTGGTTGGGGGGGTGGGACTGAATCTCTCAACCCTGGAACTCCCAGGCGGCTAGCCATCCCCTACCTGAAGGTAGGTGCACTCTGGTGGCATACCTGATGGAGATATCCAAATATTACTTCAATTAAAAATAAATAAAATATTTAAAATGTCACATTAAAATCAGGTAAAAAAAATCAGATTATTTACTCTTACAAACAGGAGCAGTTGGCCTTTGAAACCCAGCTACTCCTCAGGTTCATACCAGCTCCCAGGGGCAAAAGCAAGACCATACTATATTAAAAAGGGACCAAAAAATGATTTTTTTTCATTTCTAAAAAGACAAAATAGACAAAAGTCACTGAAGATACAATGGACCCCCTTTGATCTGCATAGTTACTGCATATTTCAGTCTCTAGTCCAAAAGACTAGTAGAGTAGTTCAATGAATTAAAGAAAACCTGTACAGCCATTTTGGGGCTCCTTCCCTGATAATATCTTTTGGGGATTTTGTCCCTCAAGTGCCAGACACTTTAGAGACCCCAAATTCCAACTTCTGCCTCCATGGGTCCTATTTGCCTCAAGTCTCTCTCTCTCCTTGTGGCAATTTGAAATTGACATAAATTAGGGTAAACGTAGTTCTCCTTGAATGACTGAATGTTACCTTTTTCTTAAAAATCATAGGTCCTCCAACTATATCTATGCACTTGTTCATCAACACCCTCAAACCTCTGTTTTATCTATTTCCATATCTTTTAGCTGCTTTTCTTTAGTTGTAGCTGTCAAAGGCAAGATCTGCTGCTGGAATTTGGAATGAGTTCTCAGGACTCAAGCCACTCATTTGGGATTCGTATAGCTGAGAAGCTCAGCACAGAAAAGCTTGCATCCTTACAAAAACAGCCTCAGGGTTGATTCACCCCCACAAAATGTTTCATGGGAAAGAATGTGGCAAACCATCCAAGAAACACCCCAAGTATTTTCATTGCAGTGCGTTTTGGGATAAAATTAACAAAAATGGTTACAAAGAGGAGCTTGATCAATGAACACTGGTCAGTCCAGAGTCTGCAATATTCTGGAATAAGGACATAGAAGGAAGGTCATGACATGTTGTTATTTGAATAAGTGATGCCATTGGAGCATGACAGGACATCCAGCTTTCCATATTGTTACCTGAATGTACATGTGTGCATGTGTGTGTGTCTATAAAGAAAAATTTTGGAAAAAAAGAGATAACCAGAAGTTATCTCTCAGAATTGTTTTTCTCTTTCTTTGTATATGGCTTTTTCTTATTTCTTTAAAACTTTATCATGAAAATCCTACACCAAATGAGTTGCTTTATACGGGGTTGGGAACCAGGGTTTGGGTTTAGTCTCCCCAAATCCTCTAAAGAGAAGATTGGGCCCTTCCAGCATTTTCCTATTTGTCTTAGGTCCAAATAGGGGACTAAAGCACCAGGAAGTCCCACCAGCATGTGCATCCTAAGCACATCCAGGACTTGGGAGAGTATCAGGGTCCCAAGTACCAGCCCCAGAGCACAGAACACAGAAGCAGAGAGATTCACCATGGACTGAAAAGTGGACCACTGGCTCCAGACGAGTCGTGTCCCTCAGCCTGGGACATATCCATGCTGCTGAACTTACTCTTTCTTGCCATCCCAGATAGACAACTCCTTAGAATCACCACATGAGAACTGTCTTAATCCTAAATCTCCTCAGAAGAATGGGCTCTCCCATGGACAGGGCCATCTTGATTTCCAGGTTCTGGCCTACTCACCTTCATTACACTTACTTCCCCTGTGTTTGGCTAGAGAGGCAGGGAGAAGCAGGATGGTCCCACATGGGGGCGCGAGCCTGCACAGAGGGGTGCTTCACATGACCGAGGCCAAAGTCACAGTGCTCACGCCAAAGCTGAGTGGCAATGGGTATTCTCCACACATTCCCAGATGAAGAAGCTGAGACTCCAAGAGACCGTGTTGCCCAGGGTCTCCTGAAGTAGGTGGCAGCGTTAGGGTTTCCCTTCAGGCCTATCTGTGCCTGGGACTGCTTCACTACTTAGGCCTCCCCATAAAACCAGATATATAGTATGGATCACACACAATGTCATGTGGGGGAATAACTGGCCTAAACCCCACAACCCCACAACTGGTAAGAGGGGAAGGACTTCAGAGCCTGGTGCTAGGCAGGGAATGGAACTGTGGGCAGCTCTGCTGGGAAGACCCGTGTGCCTGTAGGGGAAACTGTATGTCTAGCTCTCACAAGCATAAATATGGTTGTGTGGCCCTGGTCCCTCTGTTTCTTGCTCTATACCACGAGGGAAAGCTTGTACCCTCTCTGAACCTCGATGATGCCATCTATAAAAATGGGTTCACACCAGTTCCATGGTGCTCTCAGTGAATGATGCCACTACTGATCCTCTCCATCTTGCTCCCCCACAGATATCTGAGCCAAGATGAAGATCTCTTGCCTCTTCATTCTCCTCAGTGGAGCGCTGGCCCTATCCTCTGCTCTACCGGCATTACCTGGGTTACTTAGCCCGGCCACCAGTGGTGAGACTGCCCTGCCGCAGGTCATGTGGGCCTGGTCACACCCACAGCCTGCTCCTAGAATTCAGGCCAGGAAGTAGAGTCCATTCAGTCCTTGTTAACAGAGTACTTGGGAGACAGTTACACTGTTCACATTAGCAGTGTCCATCGTTACTGCATCACTCAATGTAACCTTCTCCCAAGAGTACCCTCTTCCCTGCTTCCTTACCCTGCTTTACCGATTAAAGCCTGCCTTCAAAGGACTCAGCCTTACCTGGACTAGCCCTACCCACCTCTCTCATTACCCCCTACTGAGGCCCCCACCCTCACCATTGGGTTACCTCAACACACGAAGCACACCTCAGGGCCTGGACATTTGCTGTTCCCTCTGGCTGGAACAGTCTTTCCCTAACTAGCAGCACAGTTCCCGCTCTCCCCGCAGATCATTCCCAAATGCTTGTTTTCAGGAAAACCAACTCTGAGCTCCCGAGTACATAGCGCCCTTGCCAGTGCCTTCGATTTCTCACTCTGCTTTTTATTTTCCCCTAAGACATGGGATTAGCACTCAGCAGAATGCACCAGTGTGGCTGACACTTGAAAACTTTGTGCCACCTCCTTGGGCAATAGCCCCTGCTCAGACTCTCCAGTGGAGCCCTCTCACCCCCCAGACATCTCAGCTTCAGCTCAGGACTCCAGCCTCCTTTCCAACCAGAGTCTAAAGAGTTAACAGTTGGCATGACCTAGACCCAGGCCCAGGCTACAGAGTTGAGGCTGCTGTCCTTTCTAAGTGGCTGGTACCCATGCCCAGATGGTTGCTAAATATTTTGAAACCAGCACCTTTATGCACCATGTCTGCATGTTCCAGTAGTTGCCACTTTATCATCTCCTCCCTCTCAGCCTCCCCAAAGATTAGCTCTAGGTGGCCTGTTCTCTGCAACCTCACCCCCTGGCTCAGAGTAGGTCCCCATAAATATCTGTTGAATGATGGTGGCTGGCCAGGCACCAGGTAGGCTAGAAAGACTTGATGAAGAGCAAGCACCCCATGTGAGAGACGCTCAGAGGTCAAGGGTGTACCTGACAATCTGACTCTGAATGTCTAAATTGGTTTGGGGGGTGCCCATGTTTTTCAGCCATAGCCCAAGGACTCAAATCAGATCTTCTGTCGCAATTGAATGAAGTTTACACTGCGAATGTTTTGGATAATATCCTGGAGGTACCCAAAAACATCCTGAGAAGCCTGCCCTTGGGAGGCTTGGCAGACTCTATCAAGTAAGTAGTTCCCAAGAGCCAGGCAGGGCAGGCAGCGGGGCTTGCTGATCTATTAGCGTTCTCCCCACGCTTCCTAGCCCTTCTCTCACCTAACAGCCTTCAGCTCTCATGGCCTGAGTTCACTGGTTGGGAGAAACACCAGCTGGGGGTGGAGGTAGGAGCTGGGGAGGGGAACTGAGAGATCCAGTCCCTGGCCTGATCAGAAGAGGATGCTGCCTGTGGCTGTGTGAGCACCAGCATTCTCCACCGCTCTCCCTCTCTGAGCCTCAACTCCTGCTAACTGGGGGTTATAGCATCCCTCTTGCCATGCAGCTGCTGTGAATACTAAATGACTCAGTAGACGTGAATTATCCGCTGGGCAATGTGGCCTGGTAAGCCTTTGATCAGCGGTAACGGCAACAACAACCTCCATGACAATAAGAATAATATGGTCATTGTGATGATCAGTGCTGTCTGGCCACCAGAATGGAAAAGAGCCAGGTCCCTGTCCAAACATGCAAGAACTCAGCTGATTCCTTCCCTCCCTGCCAGCCCAGCCCATCTCAGCTCACGAAACTACTCCCAGCCAATTGTTCTGGCTCCAAATCTTGATTTTGTCCTAGGTGCCTCTCTCCCTCTCACACAGCTGGCCAGCTGGCAAACCCTTTCTCTACCTTCTCTGGTCTGAGTCCTATTATCGCCACCTATTATTGTATCTGATGCCTCCAGTACCTTTTTGTTGGTCTCAGAGCCAAATCCAGAATCACCACTGGTTCACAAGGCTCCTCATGATCTGGTCCCATGGCTCACTCATACACTCTGCTGTTCCCTTATGCCCCATACAGACACTTGGGCTCTCTTACTTGGGCTGCCAGCTGAGGTTCAGGTTCAGGCCTTTGTACTTCCTCTGTCTTCTTCCTGGCCTTGGCTCTCCCCATGACATATACCTTTAACTTACTCATGGCTCTGCCTGAACATTACCCTCCAAAAGAAGCCTCTCCTGACCATCCTGCCTAAAATTCCACCCTGGCCAATGTCACCCTCTAGCACCTGATCCTGCAGGATCTTTTCTGCAGAGCACCTGTCACCTGACAGCTCTATATGATTCATTTATTGACTTGATTGTCTTGTGGACAGACTCGCCTGAGCATGTGTTCCTATGGCTTTCAGTCCACTACTACTATTTATTCACTAATTTATTCTGTTTACTGCTGACCAGAGGGCTGGATATGATCATTCTGAGATGCATTTCGGCAAGAATTTCTTTTTGCTCTGGACTTTTCCTCCACTACTTAGAACACATAGTAGTGTGCAACAAAGCACACGATTAACAAGTGAGTAACTGGTTTTGCAAACGTTCAGCTTCTGCTCTGCAAGGGACCTACCTTTGCACAAAGCAGGGTCCACCTGCAGTTCGGAGTTACAATCTTCCTCTGTTGTCAGGATAAAGATGGGAAACGTGAAATTTCTTCAGCCTGCTCTGCGCCTTCTTAATAACAACCAGGTGATGATGACTATACCAGTATCTCTCAACATGATGTTTCAGTAAGTTCATGTTTAACTGTACATTTGCACAGTGTGTGGGGGTATGAAAAGCAGGCATAACTAGTTCACTGTGTGGTTGGGACAAAATGCCCACTGTCTCTGGCCCCGAGTCACCCCATTTGTAGAATTAGGGGCCTGCAGAATGTTTTCAAACTGGGGTCTGTCTAGAGGAATCAGAGGTGGAGAGGGGAGTGATTCAAGTAGGTATCCTTTCCCTGCCTCACCCAGAGAGCACCCACCTTCATTTCTTTGGATGCCATGAGCCCACTCAGCTCTGACTGCATATGACTTAAGAACACAAAATCTGCTCTAGACCTCAACATTCCCTGTGTCATTAATGAGAGGTACCCAGAGATGGCCCACAAATGTGTTTTTCTTGGTGCGCACATTGTACTTCTAGAAAGAGCAAGTGTTCTTCAGCTCATCCCTGCCTTCGCCTCTTTGCATGAAACTCACTCTTGGTTTATGTTACTCATTCTCATCTCAAGCCCAAAGCTTGAGGAAGTAGAACTGAGACTATTAGAACACTTTCAAGGTCAAGGTTTCTCACTTAGATGGGATTCACCTGTAGCTTCAACCCTTTCCTTCTACCTGTTCCCTGGGGCAGAGGTAGTCGGTGTCAGATACTGTCCTCTATGCAGGCCTACCTGGTTCAGCTACTGCTGCATGCATGACTTGAAGAAAACAATCCCCTTTCTTCAGTCCTGAATCACTTCTTTCAAAAAATGAGGAATCTATCTAAATGGGGTTATTTTGAGAGTTCTGTGGAAACATGAAATACCTTCACACTCAAAGCAAATGGGGGAGTGGTAAATTCTGAGGTCTCTCTAACCAGTCTTGACTCTTCCTTCCCACAGAACCCTGAATATCAACAACATCATCCAGTTTATGGCAGATTTCAAGGCCACTTTTACTAAGCCCTTACTCAAGATGGAAGATTGCCAGCTCATAGCTCAGTCCGTAGACATCAGCATTAAAAATTCGTGAGTTCTCCTGTTTTTCTCTCTGGGTCCATTTGGATATGAGGAGGTTATCTTGAGGCTTCCCTTAAAGGAAGTTGCCAGTAAAACAATACCTAAAAATAAGACTTTTGTGTGTGTGTGTGTATATGATCTTATAACTAGAATCTAGGTTCAGGTAAAATGTTCCTTGTGATAAAAAAATAATGATTTTGTTGACAGAGTTTAAAAGAACAGTGCAGAGGAAAAAGAACTGTGTTAGTTGACATCAAGTTTATGTCCATATATATTTTTTGACATTATAAATAATCCTGAACTCTCTGATATGGGAACTTTTTCCAAAAATAAAATTATTTCTTAGTTACAGACTCCTAAAATTATTGAAAACATACACATGACTCCATAGCTTAAAGTATTTAAGGCACATCATAGCTTGAAGGCATTCCAAATCACTGACCCAATATCTAGCCAACAGAACTGAATCACGTCAGAGGTATAGCTCAGTGGTAGAGTATTTGACTGCAGAACTGAACAATGTGGAACACTTCCCACTGCATTGGTCAGTTTCATTCCAGATCCAACCAATTATTCTTGTTTTCACAACTTTTTCAGTGGGTGGGAAATCCATGGACACTGTTAGTTTCATTCTCTTTCCCACAGATAGAGCAAGGATTTCCATTATTTGTTTATTAGTCTGTGACATTTCCTCTTCAGAAGTTTATCTTTTTATTAACTAATGCTTTGGTGTTTTGTTCTAAATTTATAACCTGTTTTTTACAAGATTGAGAAACTGTACAGTGACAGCCATGATTGACTGAATCCCATGGTGAGCACCATGGTAATCTACTTTATCCTCTGCATTTTCCATTCATGAATTTTAAATTTTGATTCATCTCTTAATTGTTCACTCTTCCAAAAGGCCTCTGGATGTAGAATTTGTCTTGAGTCCATCCATAATGGTAGTGTCTTGTTAAGTCCAAACATAAAGGAGAACCAGGCCAGACGGGACATCCTCAACTTGAACATATCCCTAGGAAAACACTGTTGAGATGATCCTTTTGTCATTTGATATGTTGAAGAAGGCAAATCCTGAGACCTCAAACTGGAAATCAAGCTTTCTATAGAATAAAGACATAAAGTCTTTTTCAAGATCTAGACTGATTTATCTTGACCTATAAAGATGACACATGAGTCAGGAGCATGAAAAATCACCTTTACATTGTTCTTCCTGCTCCTTTCCCACCTCCCCCAAGTGATGCTATTTCTTCAGGCACTGAAACCCCCTGACTAAAGAGCTGAGGTTTAGAGTATCAGATTATCAGAGAAATGGGAAAATGTATAGGAAGGGAGAATTCAAAGTTAACTGGGAAAAGTTTTATAGAGGCTAGATCTGAAAGGGTGGTAGAAGTCAAAGAAAGCACTCCAAGAGATTTAATAAAAAATTAATCAATTCTAAACTTTTATTTAGATTCTTACCAGTAGATATGGTGGAAAAAATTGTGCCAGCCGTGAAAACCATGTTATATGAACAATTGGAATCAAAAGTAAGTATGCAAACACAGACTGCTTCAGTTACTAAGCCTGAGACCCACTATGGCTTTCAGATTTTGGGGTGGATCTTTTCAATAAACAGGAAAGAGAGTTAAGGCAAGAGGAAGTGTCTCCTGATGTGTAGTCAGACACTGCTAAAGTACCTTACAGGCATGGATCAGTTCCTCATGTTAAAGCAGTATGTGTGACCAAAAGAAGTGAGTTGAGAAGCCCTCTAAGACTCAGTCTCTTATTAAAAAGAATAAGTATAGGTGAGCATATAACTAATAGCCAATATTGAGCAAGTAGACTCTACTGAGCAGCTACTATCAATTTTTTCATCTCTTCCTCCCAATAATCTCAAACTCTGTATAACAATATTATACCCATTTTTGAGATCTAAGAAGTTCCAAAGAGGTCCAGTGTCTCACACAGTCATCAAACTGCCAAATGGCTCATTGATGTATGGCTCCAGGGTAACCTGTCCCCAAAACCCCTGTACCTGCTTGTTCCCTAGGATGCATTGGTCTAGAAGGAGAACTTCCCTTGACTTTCCTCATTCATACTCCACTCAAAAACCCACTCACCTGACTTTTGCCTGTTTTGATGTTTTTCAGGTATGCCCCATGATTAGAACAGCAGTATCCCAGATGGATCCACAGTGGATTGATAAACTACTAAGTAAGTGCTCATGGAGAGAATGAATGGGATCCCTCCTGGAAAGTGTCTAAACTCCTTCACCCTTTTTAATCTCCTCTTTCTTTCTTACCTCACCAGGACACTTCTGGTCCAAAATTTTCATATTGCTGAAGCAAAAATTTCCCAGATAAAAAAATAATCCTGAAAAACTCAGTTGCTATTTACTGAGGGAGTCCATGTGCCACTCCCAGGATTCAGCTCTTTGCCTGCACTAACTATTGGACCTCACTACCAGCTAAGCACATGCTGGTTTTACTTCTATTCTGGTCCCAACAACCCAGAAAATCTAATACAAATGGAGGCTTTTCTGGGGAGAAACACTGCTTGATTCTTTCTTTATCTCCTAAAATATATGCTGTTGCATCCAAGCAGAAAATTGACCTGGTTTTACCCAAGAGAAAAACTCTCTCCCCTGTAAGTTTTACCTCAAGTACCCAAAGTTTTTGGTCTGCCAGAAGACAGAGCACTGGATACAAGACTGACTCACAGGGGAGGCCCCAGAGAGAATTGGAAAAACTCTAAAATTGATGGATGGAAAGAACTCCGCTTTCATTCACTGAATATTCATTGGTCCTAACAAATACTAGCTGCTGGCATTTCTCAAGTTCAAGTGTTCCTTTAAATGTGCCTTTAAAAGCAATTTTCTGGTTTCTACTCACAAACCTTCATCTACAGGGAGCTCACCATTGTGGCATGGGAAGATTGAGGCAGCTTATCTGGATGAATCTTAAAGCTCCAAGAGCTTGGATCCCAGGTCTACCCAAAATGAATGTGAGAAGGACAGCTCAACCAGCATCCTTGTGCTACTGATGTTGGACCATCTTTTGGATAGTTGGCTAGGGAAAAGGGGGCTCTGGCTGCTACAATGCCACATACTTTGTCTCATTTCAATGTATAGCTTTTACATGAGTCATGAGCATGGGAGTTGTTGTTGCCAATTTTTTGGTGGGGAAACTGAGACCCAGAGCTCTCAATGAAGTGATCAGAGACAGTGCATGACAAGCAGAGCCTCCAGCCCCAGCCTTTTGGGTCCAAATCTTAGTCATTCCATGACCCTGTTCTGCCCTTGGATGGGACAGGGGTTAACTCTTTGATCTCTCTAATCCTGTCACTTTCACTGTCTGAATCCTCTGTTTTGCCTTCTAGTGGAAACCCAACCTCAGACCAGATTTAGATCCTTCTAAATATCCCCACAGTGAGGGAGACATGTTCGCACCAATTCGGTAAGAGATCAGAGCATATTTCTGTTTCTGAGTGATGTTGTTTGACCATTAGGGTCATTATAAATGCAGCATTCATTCATTCACAAGATTTTATTTAAGCATCTACTACATAATAAATGCTAGGGAAACAGATAAACAACAGATTTCTTGGAGCTGATATCCCAGTTGGTATATAAACAATGAACGAGGAAATAAATGTCTGGGAATGTCTGTTACATTCCCAAAAGTGTTGGGGTATGGTGAAGAAAATTAACTAGGAAGATGTGGGGAGGCTTAAGGAAGGCATCAAATTGAGAGAGTAGGCTGGTAGAAGGCTCTTTGGAGAGAGGAGTAAGGCAAGGTTATGCTGATGGGTCAGGCAGGGTTTTCCCAAGGCCCCAGGAAAAGTAGCTCAGTGGCAATAGCTGCTGCTATCTACTGCAGATATCCCAAACTATTCCCCTATATTATATTCAGTCCATAGGCATATTTGGTTCAGCCTAGAAAGCATTTTATAAATGCCAATGAATTGCCAACATTTAAAGTAAGAACATTTAAGTATGTCTTTTTATCAACAAGGGCATCTGGCAATATTTTGCTGTGTCATGTAGACCAAGTAGACCTGTGTCAAGTAGACCAAGGTGAGGAGAAAAACATATATATCTTAGTTGATGAGGGGGAGTCCAGGGAACAGTAAGAAACAGCTATCCAGGGGTAGGTCATGGAAGGGTGTCCAGACAGGTATATGGTTCAGCACCATGGACAGTGGAGATATTGCCCTTGTGACGGGTGTGGAGAAAGGGACAGGCTGTCAGTTCTGGTTTACTTACTGCCTCCTCAAAATGGGCATGAAGTTGTTTCATATCTGATTATCTCACACAGAATCAGGCTCTGCTTGCTGGTCTCCTCCCTGGAATGTCCTCCACACTTCCAGTCACTACCTGTGTAACGCTCATGTTGATTATTCAGCTGCTGTCTGGAATTTCATTCCCATCCTGGACCCAAAGATTTTCTTCTTTGGATGTGGAGGTGGTTTCCTTGTACATTCTCAACAGAATTGCTTACTGATTTCCCATAATTCCCCTACAATAAATGCTGTGCAGCTCTAAAGTGTGAACTGTTCTGTTTCCATAGCACCGTGTGGGTGGTGGGTGACAATCACCACAGATAGTGGTGAGGCTGGTTATGACGACAAAACTTCAGAAAGTAGAAGAGGATGGATGAGTTCATTTAGCCTTTATATCAGAAAGATCTGAACACTTTAGCAAGAGTTTCCGTAGAGTCCAGGAGCAAAGTCTTCCCATCACATCTGAGCTGTTTTCTGTACTGATTCTATGATCTTAGGTAGCTCCTTTCTCTTGGTCAAGGTCCCCTCACTGAAAAGTCAGTGTCAGTCTCATCCCCAAGAGCCCTCAGGTGAAAACAGTCTAAAACTTATCTTATTCCCTAATAAGAAAAGTTGGAAAATGAGTCTATTTCAGCTCATTGAAAGATCCCAACATAGGTTATCCAGGTAACTTCCCTTACATAAAGTCATTTAGTTACATCTGACAGTTCCTTTCACAGTACACATAGATCAGCATCTGATTAAATAACTAGGCATATGGCTTAGCCAGGTTGACCCGCTGAGGGGAAAAAAGCCCATCACGATGCTAATCTCATCCCTATGTAACACAGGTGTCCACTGTGAGTCAACACAGGCCCTGACATCTGGCAAGAAAACACTGGGAAATGTTTTTCCTCCTCTTGCCAATTGTAGGGACACCAGGATCAGCATGGCAATGCTGTCAGCACACTACGTAGCTTTCCTCAAGCCTGGTAAGCAGCTCTGTTCTCAATTATATAGCCTGCAAAGATCTTAATCCTCCATGTGGAGAGAAACACCTTCCACTGCTGATGGGAATGCAAACTGATCCAGCCACCATAGAAAGTTGTGTGGAGGACTCTCAAACTACTAAAAAGGGAACTACCATTCAATCCAGCAATCCCACTTCTGGGAATCCACCCAGAGGACACCAAAACACTAATCGAAAGGATAACTTTACTCTTATGCTTGTTGCAGCACTATTTACAATAATTAGAATATGGAAACAATCCAAATGCCCCCAAACATATGAATGAATCAAAAAGTTGTGGTATATTTACACGGTGGAATATTACTCAGCAATAAAAAAGCCTCATGTCATTTGCAGCAACATGGATATAGCTAGAAGGAATCATGCCAGAGGAAATAAAAACAGAAAGAAAAACAGAAATACCAGATGGTTTCACTTATAGGTGAGGTAGAGGGAAAACAAACAAAAGGACAAGAAAAGTTCAAACTGACAAAAGAAATGAAGCATATAGCAAGGGAGGGGAAAGGAGGGAGAGGGAAATCAAGGAAGGATGATGGTTCATGGGTGACATGGTGGTAGAACTTTGGGGTATACAATGATGTAAAAAAATGAATACAAACAGTAAAAATAAATTGGAGGCAATGTAACTAAAAATAATTTTAAAAGTGTAAAAAAAATCATCCTCTTAATAATATAGAACATCACTTATATCCAATACATGATAACATTATGTGGATCAGATTTAATGAGCAAGAACTGGCAAGCATTTATGTGCATTACTGAGATACACATGAGTGAGAATGTGAATCAGAAATCACATTAAAATCCAGGTCCCAAAGTTTGATGATGTTCTGGGAACACAGTGGCTTGGAGGATGTCAGGATATACCTTTTAAACTTGAAAACAAGTTGCCTGTCTTTGCAATGTCTATTCTTTAAAAAGGGTACACAGTTTCATAGGTCATTTTCATTTTCTAAGGCAATGTGGACCACAGAAAAAGCTGCTATTCTTGGGCATTCACTAAGAAGTTTGTTGTTGTTTTTATTTATTTTTTTATTTGTTTGTTTGTTTGTTTGGAGACTAGGCCTCCAAACAAATGTTGCCTGGGGTAGTCCTAAACCCATGGGCTCAAGCAATCCCCAACCTCAGCCTCCCAGGTAGCTGGGATTGCAGGCACCTGCCACCATGCCTGGCTGCTTTTTTGAGACCGGGTCTCGCTCTGTTGCCTGGAGTAGTCTTGAACCCGAGAACTCAAGTGATCCCTTGCCTCTTGCCTCCCAGCACTTGGATTGTAGGCATGCGCCACCTCACCTGTCTTGTTGTTTTTAATTATAGTAAAAGAGAAACTTACTAAAGAGTTTGTTCAGACTTACGAACCTAAGTCCAGAAGACAACATCAGATTTTTCTGAGTTATTGACTCCTTCTTAGAGGACTGATCTTCAGATTATATAGGGAAACAACTGAGCAATTCTTTCAGTACTGACTTTGAGTAAGGATCAACAAGACTCCAGAGAAATATCGTAAACATTTCTAGGGCTTTTGAAGGTAGGAACCCTATCCTATTCTGGAATTAACTTTCGACGATGAAAAACAGTTCCTGTCTTGCTACTGAGTCCTGGGAACAAATGAATATCTAACCATGGGGCTTTAATTAGCCATGCAGCCCAAGAGCCCTCTTGGACCAGGCGTGATTTGCCCTATCAAATCTGCATATTAGGTGTGCACAGCCATCATCCTTCATCCACAGGGAACAGCAGTAAGAGGTGGTAGCTGAGCAAGTCCTGTAGCCACAGTGATTCATATCTTTCAAGAAATTCATTCCTCATATCTAAGTTGTAGAATTTTTTGGCTTAAAGGTCTTCCTCATTATCCTTTAAATATCAGAAAACCTTTGTTATTCCTGCTATTTTTAGTTTGTGTCTTCTCTTTTTCACTGTGTTGAGTTTTATCAATTTTACTACTTTGTAAAAGAACCAGTTTTGATTTTATTGGTTTTCTCTGTTGTTTTGCTCTTTTTATTTCATTAACTTCTACTCTGATACGATGTCTTTGCTTTGGGTAGAGATGAATCTTTTTCCAGTTTTTTTACAATGCATGCTGAAGTCTGGCCTATGTTTTCTTTGTTTTTTTATTAATCATTTTGTTGTTCACATATTTATGCATATATATTTATATTACATCATTGCATTCCCTGGGGATCTCCCTCCAGTCTATCACCCATGAACCTTCATCTTGATCTTCTTATCTTCCTCCCTTTCCCAATATCCCCTTAGCAGCCTACTCCAGCCCTACCTATGTCATCTTATTTTGGGTTTTTCCTGGCCTTTAGTTTTTGTTTTGTTTTGTTTTTGAGACTAGGTCTCACTATTTTTGCCTGGGGTACCACAGACTCAAGCAATCCCCAGCTTCAGCTTCCCAGGTAGCTGGGATTACAGGCACACACCACCATGCCCAGTTATTTTTTTGGGACTAGGTCTCGCTATGTTGCCCCAGGTGGAACTCAAACCGCAATCCCTGGTCTCCACCGCAGCTTCCTAGGCTGCCGCTTACAGGCATGTACCACAGTACCTAGCGTTACTTTGTTATTCCTATATCACACCTATAGGTGATATGATATGGTTTCTGTATTTTCCTTTCTGGCTTATTTCTGCTAATATGATTCCCTCTAGACCCATCCATGTTATCAAATGCTTCATATTTGTTAGTTTTGATTGCGAATAATTCCATTGTGTAAATATACCACATCTTTTTCAACCATTCATCAGTTTTGGTCTATTTGGGTTGTTTCCAAACCTTGGCAATTGTAAATAGTGCTGTGATAAACATATGAATACAGGTGTCTTTTTTTTTTGGGGGGGGGAGACTAGTTCTTACTATTTTTGCCCATGGAACCACAGGCTCACATTGTCCGGGGTGCCACAGACTCAAGCGAACCCCAAACTCAGCTTCCCAGGTAGCTGGGATTACAGGCACACGCCACCACGCCCAGCTATCTTTTGGAACTAGATCTCGCTACGGGCCCCAGGCGGGACTTGAACCGTGATCCCTAGCCCTGGCCGCTTCATAGGCTGAAGCTTACAGGAACGAGCCATGCCCAGTTAAAGTGTCCTTTTGACTTAGTGTTTTTGTATCCTTTGAGTAGATTCTCTGGATCAAATAGGAGTTCACTTTTCAGTAGTTTGAGGGTCCTTCACACAGTCTTCCATAGTGTCTGCATCAGTTTGCAATCCCACCAGCAACTGTAAGAGTGTTCCTTTCCATACCACGTCAACACTTGTTGCTACCCGGTTTTTTTAATATGGGACATTTTTACTGGTGTAAGATGGTATCTCAGTGTGGTTTTGATTTGCATTTCCCTGATTATTAGTGATGTTGAGCATTTTTTTATATGACAATTGGCCACTTGTATCTTCTTTGGAGAAGTGTCTTCTAAGCTCTTCTCCCCATTTTGGACTGGACTTTTTGGCTTTGTTTTTTGTTAGGTGTGTGAGTTCTTTGTGGATCTTTGTTATCAAGCTCTTATCACATGCGTGGAGGGCAAAAATTTTCTCCCATTCAATTGGGTTTCTTTTTGTTTTGGTTATTGTCTCTTTTGCTGTACAGAAGCTTTTTAGTTTTATATAGTCCCAGCTGTGCATGGTTTCCTTCATTATTTTACCACCTGTAGATGTGTCCTGAAAGGGGTTTCTGAAGTCTAAGTCTTGGAGTGTTTTGACCAATGACCTGGGTTTAAAGGATTATTTATTCTTGCTGATTGTTTGGTCACTGGGAACAGCCTGCTTGCATGCCTCTGGGCGGCTGAGCCAGTGCTGCCCCCTAGCGGCCACAGTGTTCTGGTTACGGCCAGACCTGCAGCTTCACCACCCGCCCCTCCCCCTGGTGGTGGAGCAAGTCCAGCTCATAGAAAGGCCGCTGTTAGCCATGTGTGGATGAATCTTTAGTGGCCTCTGGAGTGTAAGAGGAGATGCCACTGGACAAGACAGGCTCGCCGAGCTGGCCAGTCTGGCCATTCCACTTACTGACCACAGGGCAGAGCCTGCTAGAGCCAGGCAACCTGGGTCTGAATCTGGCTGCCACCAACCAGCTGCACAATCCCTGTGTATATGATGCTGTTTTCTGGGGCTCAGGCTTTGCATCTGCACTTGGAGCAACAACAGCGTGGGAGGATGAGTCAAACGACTGTGCAAGAACACTCAGAGCAGAGCCTGGCCCAGGTCAAGGCCCATGGAGTATGTGTCATTATACCCCGGCCTCTTCTCTGCCTGCAGCGCCTGCAGGGTGTGTGGGGTCTGTTGTGAAGCAGTGTGGGGTGGGGTGAGGAGGTTGGTGGAGAATGAGTAACAGCTCTTCTCATGTCTCTGCTGTGAATCTGGCTGCCTACATCCTGCCCCATTCACTCTGCTGGGAGATTTTGGGGATTTTATTCAACTACTCTGTCCTCCTCAATGGGAGACCATAATAGCGGTACTTCCCTCAAAGGGCCATGTGGAGGGCTAAATAAGCAAGTGCAAGTAAAGCACTTACACTGCCTGGCGCAGTCAGGTATAAGGAAATGTCAGTGAGTATCATCATTCTTGCTGCAGCTAACTGTACCCACACGCCACGTGTGACAGATTGGCTGGGGACCCAAATTTTCACATTTTCCCTTCCTCCTCTCCAGGTTACTCCAGAAAGCAGAAGAGGCAACAATCCACTTGGAAAGGAAACTTACTCCCCCAAAGACTGCCCTTTTTGTGTTAAGGCTCTGGTCTCTAGTCCTCTATGGTTATTTAAAGAACAGGTAAAGGAAGAATGCCTAAATCAATAATGAATGTCACCCCTGAGGAGAGTGATTTTCCAAGGACAAGGTAAGCCCCTGCATCATCACCCTAGGGTGATAGCTTCAAATGCAGCCTCCGGGGCACCCCAGGATGCAGGAATCTGCATTTTATGCTCTCACCCATTCAGCTGCTCCCTGGAGTTTGAGAGTATCCCCCTTGGTTGGGGGGGGAGGGTGGAGCTTCTTGACAGCCCAAGGAGGGAGAGAACATGGCTACTGGGAGGTCAGAGGAGGGTATACACCTGAGAAAGTCTGCTCAGCCCTGTTTGGTCAAGTGCTGTCTGGGCCTCTCGGGCCTTACTGGGCCATGAGGGCACCAGCTTCTTGGAGGGGGGGGAGAAGATCAGCCACACCTGCTTTCCTTTGTTCCTCCAATCTGTTGAGCCCTTACCTGTCCCAAGGTCTTTGCCCCTGCACTTTCCTTTGCCAGGCACGGCCTTCCCCCAGCAGCACCCAGGCTCCACGGCCTCCTCTCGCACCCAGGCTCCACGGCCTCTTCTCGCACCCAGGTGAAGTGCCACCTACCCTGAGAGACCTCTCTGGCCATGACCAAAAACAACTCCCTGCTGGGGTCAGTGTCAACTGCTTCGCCCCTTAATGCCACTTGTAATTATTTCATGGATTAGATTGTCTTGTTCTGATTCTCTCTACACTGCTGGGGAAGCAGGGTGTCTGTTACCACCTAGTGCCTGGTGCACACTAAATAGTGGTTGGAAGGAAAAGTAAATCTTTATGCCATTTCAAACTCCTAATAGCCAGTTGACCAGGACACAGTTTGCCTGTGTCCACAGGTGTGCTGGGGTGGAGGGTGGGGGAAGGACTGGGGAATCTGGTGCATCATTTATTCACCAGGTGCATCCTCTGTATTTCTTAAAAGATACACCAACGTATTGGTCACGCTTTCAAAATGGCGCCCCCCCCACCTCCAGCACTCCCTACCCAGACCCAAGGGTAAAGAAGCTTGTCCTAAGGAAAGTGATTTTTTGGGGGGGAGGGGGTGTTCCTGAGACTAGGTCTCACTATTTTTGCCCGTGGAACCGGAAGCTCACGTTGCCTGGGATACCACAGACTCAAGCAATTTTCAGCCCCAGCTTCCCAGGTAGCTGGGATTGCAGGCGTGTGCCACCACGTCCAGCTATTTGGGAGGAGGAGAGGACTAGGTCTCGCTATGTTGCCCTGGGCGGCTCTTGAACCGAGATCCCTAGTCCCAGCTGCGCTCAATAGGCTGGCGCTTACAGGCACGCGTCACCATGCCCAGCCTAAGGAAAGTGATTTGAAACGGCAAAGAGACTGTTGCAGTGTGAGGTTTAAGGATGCACAGCAGCTCCTTTCTCACAGGTGGCTCCCTACACTTGTGTCGGACTGTAGAAAACTTGGACCAATCTAGCTTTCAATCCCCTTAAAGCTACCTTGGAAATAAACAGTAATTCCTTGTAATAAACAGCACTCTCTTGCTGTAGGGCACAAGCAGCAACCTCCTTAAGAGACTCCTCTGGAGAAGAGACCAAGCAGATATGCAGCTCCTTACTCCATAGATAACCCCATAGATAACCCAGCTTGTAGATTTACAGTAGGTTTCTAACAAGTCTTCCATATTTTACATTTGTCTTAGAATAGGAATGCAGATGTAAAATTAGCTTTGTAAAACAATATGAAAGGACCTACAAATGAATGGTCTGGGTGGCTGAGTCTCCCTTGACTCAGTAATAAACTTTCTCTTGTTTTCATCTGAGTCTGGGGTGCTTTGTGCTGAGGGACATTTATCCAGAGACTCACAGCTGCAGGGGGAATAGCTGGAGAGGGTGCTGTGGCCTCAGACTGGCTTGGAGCTTTGCAGGTGCTGGGTTTCTCTGGGCCCTGCTCCCCTCAGGGGGCCAAAGGTAGAGCACCTGGAGCAGACTTAGCACCAGGAATAAGTCTTGCCAAGTACACGCCAGGCCCCCCTGTAGGTCACAGCTTACAGAGGTGCATTGTTCGTTCCCCCATCATCGCCTTTCCTGGGAGCACCAGCGGGGTTTGGGGACACCCAGCTAGCTCCCCTTAGATTTCCCCTTAGATGTCAGCTCAAACACTGCCCCCCAGAGAGGTCTTATGTGTGCTTACCCACCTCCCCCTGTCCCACTGCCTAGGTCTCCCTTCACTGTGTCCCGCGCAAGGGAGCTCCCACCCCCTGTCACCCGCGTGGGGGGCTCACTTCTAATCATGTGCTCATGGCTGCAGAATGGAAGACTGGCCATCACCCTGTGGGAACGTGAGCTCCAGGGAGAGTCTGTGGCCACCCTCAGATCCCTGGAGCCCATGGTGCCTGGTACCAGTCAGGCCTGAGGACCTTCTCTGCTTTATTTGTTGAAGGAGCAAAAGCAAAGGAGCAAAAGCAAAAGCAAAAACAGATCAGACCCACTCCCTCCAGGCTCCGAATCAGGCCCTGCTTTGTCTGCTCGGTGCCACGGCAGCGGAGCTGTCAGTTGGCACAGTGCTCGGGGAAGGTGGCTCCCTTGTGCCCTCTGCCATCCCAGGCACCTGCCTGGGGTCTCATTCTTGGTGTCATTCCCTCAGCAGTTACCCTGGTTTACCTACTGGCGAGGAAGTGAGGCCTGGAGAGGTGAGATCTGGGGAGAGAAGATAGCAGTAACCATAGTAACACAATTTCTGATCATGGCTGACTCCCTTTCATCTTCACTATATAATCCTGAGCCACAGCACTGGCCCCAGGCTCCTTCTACAGATCTGGAAACTAAGTCTGCGGAGAGGGAGAGGCAGGAGCAGGGTTTCCACTGGTCTGTGGTTTGGGGGGCTTGTGCTCTTACCACCATGGGGGTCCCCACCAAGCTGGCTCCAGGGTCCTTCCAGCAGTTCCCTCCTGTTCCCTTGCCCTGCACCAGGGTCTGAATGTTTACACTCCAACCTCACCAGTTCTTGACACTCAGTGGCCCTGGGAATTACCCCCTGAGATGGCACAGGACCGGCCCACCCCACCCCGGTGTGGCTCTCCATGGGCCAAGGACAATGGTTCATTTCTCACGACCAAGCCCACTTCTCCAATTTTCTTGACAAAAAAAAAAATAAATAACAAAATCTCAACTGGTTGCACAAGACCAGGAAGACTAGGAGAGTATATTTCAGAGTAATTGATATTCTACAAACATCCCCAAGTAGAGCATGAATCCTGAGAAATGACCTTAAACGGGAAGCCATTACCCTGAACTAAGACTTTCAGTGCAATCCCTTAGGGAACCAGAAGCCAGGGTCGGAAGGTGACCCCAGGGCCCCTCCCGGCACCCCCACCCAAGCCCCTGGGCTTGGGAAAGGTTCCTCATCGTCCAGGCATTCACAGTTGCTGGATTATGAGGACGAATCCCTATGCTCAGGCCCACGGGCTGCAGGAGAGTGGGCCAGGGGCCAAGTGGCAGGAGGTGAGGTCAGTGAGAACTCCAGACCACCCTGTAGAGTCCAGAGGCATTTGCTGGGGACACTTGGAGGCCTGACTTGTGGTGGCTCAGGCTGCTGTGCAGAAAGGAAGCTGTAGGTAGTAATGAAGGAAACTAGGCTGGAGGTCCTTGCAAGAACACAGGCCAAGCTGATGGTGGCTCTGGGCAAGTCATAAGACATGATTGGGTTCTGGGAGTATGATTGACTTCCTGGGAGGGAAAATCGAGGGAGAAGGGAGGGGAGAAGAAGAGGGGAGGAGAGAGGGAAAGGCAAGGAGGGAGGGAAAGGCCAGGAGGAAGGGAGAGGTGAGGAAAGAAGAACCTACGGCGTCTCCCAGGACTGGGTTGGAGCCACTAGATGGCTGCAGGGCCATTTCTTGAGCTGGTGAGGACAAAGGGACTTGAACTGAATTCGCTGAAGCTCCAGCCCAGAGCAACAATGCTAACGCTTTGGCTTTGAGTGGCTGTTCCCCTCCTGCCAATCTTACCCGCAAGCCGGTCGGTTAGCCAGCTGGCCATTCGCTCACGCGTGTGTATCACTTAACAAATGTCCGTTCATAGTGACGACATAGAAAACACAAAGGACAATGATCACGTGAGGATAAGTGAGACTCACACTTTACCCTCCTGAAGCGTAATTTGATGGAAGATCTGGAGATCATCGTCCTGTCGTTCATGTACTAAGTCACTCAGTCACTCAGCAATTCATTTGGCTTAACTGCTGGCAGGCAAGCACTGTGGTGAGCGCTGGGGATGACCTTGCCAATGAGAAAGCCTTCCCCGAGTCTGAGAGCCCGCGCTTACCATCCTCATCCATTCACTGAAGGTCCATCACCATCCAGCCTGAGCGGGTCTGGGGGGAGGACCTCTGGATGACCCAATAATGGGCTCCACAGGGCATCTCCAAGCAACAAGGCTTCCCTCTAGTGTTCCGGCCCCCCTGCGGGGTTCCACCCATGACCTCCCACTAAGTGATCCAGCCCGGGGCGACAGCCCCAACCCAAGACGACACCTCTCCACAGCATGCTAGGGGCTAGATCTGACATCACTGTCGCACAGAAAACCATGAGCCCACCCGCCCAGGCAGCCATTCTTGCCATCATCCTGCTGGGCACCATCTGATCCACCTCAACACCTGCAGGTCCACGCACCCAAGATGCACCCCCTCTGGAAGCTCCTGGTTCTCTTCAGCTTGCTGCTCTTGCCCTCAGCACCATACACACAGCCCTGGGCTGGCCTGGCAGATGCCTCCACACACAGCAAACCCACCCTGGCAAAATGTAAGCACTGTTCATTGTCCCAGAGAGCAGGACGGTCTCATGGGTCCTTGCTTCTGGTCTATCTTTTCATTCGTTTTGTTGAGGTTGAGTTGTTCCTGTGCCAATCACAGCGTTCCACAGTGACCGTGACAAGGCCCCTCCATTTTATTCCTTCTTTCCCTTTACTGCTGTGTTTGCTCTGACTCCTCCTCCCTCGGCATGCACTGCAGTGTGTTTAATATGTCTTCAAATGCCTTTTTTTTTTTTTTTTACTGCCCACCCTGGGTAACCACCATCCTGCCGTCTAATGCCATAGATTAGTTTAGGCTACTTAGCTTCATAGAAATGAAGTCGCCATCTGAATTTTTACATTTTCTGTGTTTGTGAGATTTATCCATGCTTGTTGCTCTAGTTTATTCTTGTTTATATGCTAATGTTTCACTACATCATCACTCTTTATTCTGCTGTTGATGGAGACTGGTTTGTTACCCTATTTGGTGACTCTGAATTGTTCTACAAAATACCTTTGTCAAACATGCAGAGCTCTGTGAGAAGCAGCGGTGCTTGCTACTAGGTGGTACGTGGGTCAGATCACAACATCAGGTATTTGAGAAAACAGCCTTATGTGCAGATAGATTGACAAAGAGAGAAACTCAAATCTCCCTTCTTACTTAAGCAAGGAAACAAGGTTATACAGGTTTAGGGGACCAAGGTCGTGAACAAAGGTGTTTAATGTTGACTGAGAAAAAGGTGAGGGACAAAGAAATGTGGACAGGGCTGAATCGAGTCATTGCCAGTCACAGGGCCCTCTAGACACAGAGAACAAAGAGGCTTTTCCACGGCTAACTGGAGTCTTGAATTCCTATTGGTGTACCCCCACCTCTAAGTACCCCCCTCCTCCCCAGAGGTCTCAGTCTCCAGCTGTCTTTTTGCTCAGTTCAGGGCTGTTTGTGTCCACTTGTTCAAGTGGTGACAGATATACTGTCTGTAAGTCTCAATAAGATCAGCTTTATTCTCTTGGGCTTCATAGTCTGAGACCAACTGAACCATTTGGACTTGGTTTCAGTGCCCCCTGAGTACCATACATTCCTTAATTTTGCAAGATTTGGGAAACAAACTCTGGACAAACTTTAGCATAGTTTTATAATTCAGAGATTGCGTTACTCAGTAAATTTTTTTACATTATTTTATTGCGGTAACATTGGCTTACAACTCTGTATATGTTTTAAAGGTATAGGTTCACATCTCTTCAATTGTTTGTTACCCCACCACACTCACCACCAGAGTATCAGTAACCCTCTACTATAGTCCATTTGTCATCCCCTCACCCCTACTCAGGGAACCAGGATTCTGCAGTCAAATTTGCAGGGTTTTGTTGTTGTTGGCTTTTTGTTTGTTTGTTTAATTTATTTTATTTTGTGTATGTGTATATATATACATGTATATAAGTTATATATATATATATATATATATATATATATATATATATATATATATATATATATATATAACATTATTGTGTACCCCGGGGTTTTCCCATTTCCTTAACACCTGTTCACCATCCTATTCTTTTTTGCTCTCTGCTTCCCCCATTTCTTCCCCCTCCTCCTCTTTCGCTCTTTCAGTTCTCTTGGCTGTTTCTGCTTTTTCTTATTCGTTTGTTCGTTTTTCGTTGTATCCTTCAAATAAGTGAGACCATCCTGTATTTCTCTTTTTCTTCGTGGCTTATTTCTGTTAATATGAGTCCTTCTAGCTCCACCCATGTTGTTGCAAATGACATATGTTTGTCCGCCTTGGTTGATGCATAGTATTCATCATGTACATATACCATATTTTTTTCATCCAGTCATCAATTTTGGGGCATTTGGGTTGTTTTAGTGATTTTCTATAATCCATTTTTCACTCCCGGAAATAGATCAGTCCAATTAAACAGTTCCAATTTCTGGGGGTGGCTCTCTAAATAACAGTAGTAGCCCCCCCAAAGTTAATATTTGTGCAAGCAACAAGGGGCATTTCTATGGAAACCAAAGATAAACAAAAGTTAAACATGGAAGCAATCTGCAAACGAACTTGGAGTCCTGCGGGCTGTTCAGTGGAGGAGGATCCCAGATGTCGAACTCAAGGCATCTTCAGATGACAGACAGTGCCTCCTGGACTGTGATCTGTATCCTGTGTGTTAGACTCCAAGTTCCAGATTCAGAAACGTGCCACCTCAGCACTGCCAATCAGAACATCCCCTTTTGCCAGCTATTGCTTGCAGACCCTCTGGGGGTGTGACCCCTGCACTCCACAAATCATCATTCACAGGTGGAGCATGAGGATCAGTATCTGGGAAGGATGACATGGACCTTTCAGCAAGAAGTGGGAGCATCAGTCTACAGTCAGGCCTTCTAACCCCACCCCTACTTTTTCCAGGACTTTGTGCAGTGTCACTATTCCCATGTCCATTTCTAGTTATTGCCCAGAGCCTCATGAAACACAATGTAGAGGGCCGAATCCAGAGCCTCCACCTCCTGGACAGTCTGAACACCTCGGACCAGATGGCCCCAGGGATGGTGAGCTGGCTGACTGGCAGCATAAAACTCCAGCAGCAGCAAGAAAGCAGGTGAGACTCTGAAGCCCCTCCCTAGATCTATGGCTCTATAAAGTGGTGGGTCTGGACACTGTGGAGAGGGAAAGTAGGGAGAATAGAGAAGGATACACAGGAAGTCCAATGCAAAAAAGAGCAGTGAGAAAGAAGTGGAGAATGTTGAATGATAAGGAGATGGTTGGGCCCCTCTGGCTACTCCATGGAGAATAGTTGATAGAGGGCCAAGATCCTGGCAAGGAACCCACAGAGAAACTACAGCCTCTCCAAGGCAAGAAGTGATGGTCACCTGTACCAGGTAAAAGTAACAGGTGGAGGAAGGGGCCAAACTCAGGGTATGTTTTACAGGCAGAGCAACATGACTGACCAGCAGGTTGAATGTGATGTGAGGGGGGGACAGGGGTGAAAGGTTGCTCATGGGGTCTTGGGCACCTGGGTGGATGGTGGGCTCTCTACTGAGGGTGGGTGCTGGCCTGGAGTAGACTCAGGGTCTGGTCTACAGTTGGCTATGGGTTACACAAACCAGCTATATGAACCTGGAAGAGGCGTCTAGTACAGATTGTAGGTCAGGGCTTCTGCAGGTGGCTCTTGTCTTCAGGGTACCTGTAACACTCCCATTACCAGGTCCTTTTTCTGGATCAGCCCTGTTTGTCAGCCCCAGGCATCTGAGGGCCCTCATCCTTGCTGGACCTTTGTCCTTTTTGTGTGTAGCACCAACATCACCAATGTTCAGCTGGACTCTGGCAGGATCCAGATGTCTCTGCAGAAGGAATGGTTCTCAGCAAACATCTCACATGAATTTGACATTGACCTGAGACTGTAAGTCAAACAGAAGTAGAGTCAGAGAGGGGTGGCTCCTCCTTACTGAGAACCTGGGAATTGAGGGTGGGAGCAAATTTGACAACTTATTTTTCTGACCCAATCTGGACACAAATCCTGACTTCCAAACTCACTTGATATGTGACCTTGAGCAAGACACTTCACCTCTCTAAGGCCTGGTTCTTCAGCTGAACTGCAGAGGGTGGCCATTAGTCAGTGGAGACTGTTCATTTACTCATTTAAACCTATGTGAGTTCACTATTTCATCACCTTTCCTTTCTCTTATTCTTTTTTTTTTTTTTTTTTTTTTTTTTTTTTTTTTTTGAGACTAGGTCTCACTATTTTTGCTTGTGGAACTGCAGGCTCTCGTTGCCCGGGGTACCACAGACTCAAGCAATCCGCAGCCTCAGCTTCCCAGGTAGCTGGGATTACAGGCACGCACCACCACGCCCAGCTATTTTTTTGGAACTAGGTCTCACTACGGGCCCCAGGCGGGACTCGAACCGCAATCCCTAGCCCCGGCCACTACATAGGCTGAAGCTTGCCGGCACGAGCCACCGTGCCTGGCCTTTTCTTATTCTTTAACATCTTATCTTTTCGTGCCAAGGGGAGACTACAGTTAAATGGTAATGATTTTAAAATAGATTAACTATCAACTTTTAAATTTTCAAAGCTCTCCAATCTGGTCTACTTCAAGGATTTTCAGACGCCTCTCTAGCTTAGAGCAGTTTTCTCCTTAAGCACTGATTGTCGGGTTTGCTATGCAGGCAACATGAGTTCCCCTGGACGGGTCATTAAACAGACTCCAAGCAGGGACCATGCCCATGAGCATGGAGAGACATTCTTCATGTTGGCTGCTCTACCTCCTCCTCCTTTCTTGTCTCTTCTCCTCTCCCCTCCACCTCTCTCTCATCCTCAGGCCCTTCACTAGTAGGACCACAAAGATGCACGTGTGCATGAACCTCATCGTGGAGTTCTGGCTGAACAAAGACGAGTTTGGCCGAAGGGGTCTGGTGATAGGCAACTGCCTCATGGAGCCCAGCAGTGTCCATGCTACAGTTCTAAATATGTAAGGTCCCAGGTCTCCTGCCTCCCAGCCCTAGCTGCATGGGCTCATATCTCTGCCACCTCTTGGACAAGCCACAAACAGATCTCACCCCTTCTTTGCATATGTTTCCCTACCACACTGGCTGGGGACCCAGGGATAACCTTGCCACCATCCTGGAAGCCAAGCTCTCCCTCCTCCACATGCCCCCCCCCAGCCCAACTGCACAATGGGTGACCTCCCAGCATCCATGCTTCCTCTCTTTCTCTCCATCCCCACATCATCCCCACAGGAGCTAACGTCCCCTCATCATCCACTTCCTGGGAGCCTCCTCCAGTCTTCCTTGATGCAGACCTGACCTTGTCCAAGTTCTGCTCCCTGTGCAGCAGAAGCAACTTCTTAGCACAGAGATCTGGCCACATCTGGAGCTCCTGCTCCAAAACTTTCTGTGGCTCTCTAGTGCCCTCTGGATAGAGCGTGAACTACTGGATATCCTGGGCTTTCTGGTGCTTTCCCTGCCCAGCTCTCAGCCCTTGGCCCTCTAGTCTTTCCAAAGGACCTACCCCTCCATCAACTCAGCATGCACTTTCACAATAGCCGGCCTTTACATACACTGACACTTCTACTGGAATGCCCTTCCCTTCTTCTCTGAAGTCCTTCTCACCACACATTCATTCAACAAGTATTTTCTGAGAACCCACTATGTGCCAAGCATGACATGGTTGATGCTAAGGGTATAGCAGTGAATAAAATAGATAAAGATAGAGCTAAAATGACGTCTCCATGCTGGTGGACCAAATCTGTCAACCTCAACAGACTTTAACTGAGGACAAGATTTGTGTCTGATTTCCCTCTGCAATTCTAGAAGCAACTAACTCCTCAGTGGATGTTTATTTCTGTACCACCTGTTCACTGAATGCCTGGATCATGCTAAACATTCCTGCATGAACAATGCAGAGGAAAGACTGGCCTCTGGAGCTCCATATGCCTGGTTAGAGTCTAACCAGACTAGCAAAGCCCATCTCCTCTTGGGTCTGCCTCTTTGATATTACAGACAATGAGGTCTCTTGGGTGAAGACTGAATGGTTATGCAGTTGAACTCAGCACAGAGCACTCACCATTAGTGTGATCTGTATTTATTTGATCTGTTCTGTATATCTGCCTCTTTCTAGTGATATGCCACCAAAGATAAAACATTTTCTCCACAATCTCAGAGAGAATCTGGAAAAAGCCATCCCACACCTCATAGAAATTCAAGTAAGTTGAAGGAAAACATTTGTCTTTGGCACCATTGAGGTGTCTGGGTTTATCTACTGAGGGTCAGGACATATATACCGAGGGTCAGGGCATATATACAGAGGGTCAGGGCATATATACCGAGGGTCAGGGCATATATACCGAGGGTCAGGGCATATATACTGAGGGTCAGAGCATATATACCGAGGGTCAAGGTATATATACAGAGGGTCAGGGCATATACACTGGTCGTTCAACAGGAGTTTCCAACCTTGGGCTCTCAAATCTGAAAGATTTAGTTTTGCCATCTGCTGGTTCTGTGCCCTTGGTCGAGTGACTCAGCTTCCCTGAGCCCCAGCTTCCCCATCTGTCCCATGAGCACCACCACAGCCCCCTAGAGTTGTTCTGAGGGTTCAAGGAGACAAAGCACGAAAGGCTGTGCATGACACTTAGCATGTAGCTGGCGCTCAGTACAAGGAAGCAACTCTAGTAATGGTTCCAGAGCTTCAGTCAAGTCCAAGCTTCTGGTCACAGGGCCTCCTCCAGCTTGTTATGCCCAGGTAGGTCCTCTGACCCTTTGCTCTGTGCTGGTGGTCCAGGTATGCCCTCTGGTCAACGAAATCCTCGGGCAGCTGGACGTGAAATTGTTGAAGAGCCTCATGGGTGAGTTTCTCTGTCCATTCAGAGAAGACTGGGGGTTGGCAGGTGGCTAGCCACGGTACTTCCTCTGCTCCCACAGGATCCAGATGGCGGTTAGCAGCCTAGCTAGCAGGCTGTGTCCACCAAAACCCCTGGTTCCCGGAGATGGCAACCTGGGTACCCAATCCAGGAGTGGGCCCTTCCCCTCCCGCCCCGTGGACCTCACGGTCTCATGAATGGAAGCCATACATGAAAGTACCTGAGTAGATATCATCATTCAGAGAGAGTTTGACCACATGTGCCCTGGGTCCACAGGAATGATGAGAATCACCTGGTGTGACCCTGGGGCTGGAGGTGACTGATTCTGCCTCTCTTCCCTATAGAACAGGCTGCTGCCCTTGAACTCGGTCAGTTGTGAGTCCAGTCATCTCGTCACATGCCAGCTGCCTACTGATGACCAGAAGAAAGTTCAACATCAGGGGGCCCTAAGCTTCCCTTAGAGTGGGGTTTCCGCTGCCCTGGAAACCTTTGCCAAGCCCTGTAGACACACCCGCCCTTGCTCATAATAAATTCTCTCTCTGAAGTGTGCAGAGGTGCTCCAGCCTGGCCCTGAGGTTTGGCTTCCTGAGTCAGACCTGATGATGGTCCGTACTGAGACTAAATTGACCCACATTTGCTCATCGGTCCAGAAATACCAAACATTCTTTCTTTTCCAACATGTAGCAGCCTGAGGCCCAGTTTGTGGATTTGCTCATCCATGCAGGGAGGATACTATTGGGAGTTTCCATCCCCTCATTCATTCAGCTCATATTTACTGAGCACCAACTATGTGCCAAGCACACTGATGGTCTCCAAGAAAGTACAGAGAAAGAGTGGCAGAGAGGAAATGCATGAATGTTTGGTGCTGTACAGATCTGAGTTTAAATTCAATTCAACCCAACAAGAGGCCCCCTGAAGCTACAGTTTATGTGCTTCAGGGTGGTCAGAGGACCCACCCCAGTGTAGGACTGGCACACAGTGTGTGCACCAAAGTCAGCGAACACTGGGTTTTGACTCACTAGTCATGGTGGGGGCACGGCGTTTACCTTTCAGTCTTCACTTACAAATGGGCATAGAAATCAGGTAGGCATTTGACCCAGAAATTTCTCTTCTGGGAATCTACCCAAAGGAGACCTCAATGCTTGTACAAAGGAAACCTGCACTCGAATGTTTATTGCAGCACTATTTATAATTGCAAGGACATAGAAGCAACCCAAATGTCCCAAAACAGACAAATGGATGAAAAAGATATATATACACAATGGACTATTACTCATCAATTAAAAATGACAAATTTATGATAACATGGATGTATAGATGTATAGATAACATGGATAGAAGCAGGCATTAGCAGGAAGAAAAGGACAGAAACCAAATGGTCTCACTAATATAAGGGACATAGGAAAAACAAACTGAAGGCCAGGAGGAAAAGTCGAAAGTACACAACTTGGGGGGCAGGAGAAGAGGGGGGAACAATCAGGGAGGGGAGAGCCCCCAGGAAATAAATCCTGAAAAGATTGACATTTCACTCAGGAAAAAAAAATCTTTCAAAATTTGTTGGTAAAAGAAAACTGGAAGTAAAGCAAATATATTCTCCTGTATGTGGAAATGGGAAAACTGTAAGATTATATTTGTAGACAACAGAGATATTATAGAAGTATTATTCACTGATAAATGATCAAAGAGGATTTGCATTTTAAACTTTTGATGTGCTGGAGGATAAGGTTCAAAAGTATTTTTGCGCCACTTCCTGCAAATCTGATTTCTGTATATTTTGTTCCCTCTGCTAAATGTGTTGAATTAAATATCGATCCACACTTGACTTAAGAAAAAAAAATGAGGTAGGATGTGGTGCCACAGGCATATTTGCCCTGTCAGTGGAAGGGAATTGTACCACCGCTTTATAAAACGGGGTGGCAGCATCTTCTTAAGTGCAACATATGCCTGCCTGTGGCCCAGGCATCTGCCCCACCCCCCAGGGCCTTGCTCCACAAAAGCACATGTGCTTAAGCTCCACCAGGCATGCACAGGACTGCTTGCATCAGCAATGTCCTAATAGCCCCAAAGTGAAAGCTTCCCAAGTGTCCACCAAGAGAATGGATACCTAAGATGAACAGGTCACTCCCTTGCGAGTTCTGTAGCTGGTGAAATACTCTACAGTGATGAAACTGACCTGCAGCAATTCAGGACCACAAGGATGGAACTCCCCCTCACACACAACCCAGAGCATAAACTGTATCCCCACCTATATGAAGCCCCAAACCAGCCAAACTAGTCCTTGAGGTAGAGGTCAAGTTAGTAGTTAACCTTGGGAAGAGGGTTGGTAGTGGGAAGAGCCTGGAGGTGGTGGGGGGTGCTTTAGGAGAACTAGAAATGTTCTAGTCTTAATCTGGAGTTTGGTTATGGGGAGTTTCCAGTTTGAGAAAAGCACTGAACTATTAGCACTTTTTTTACTTTATTGCTTACATATTTATGTGTATATTAAATATATCTACATCTAAGATATAGATATATGGATAGATTTATGTATCTAGATAGATATATCTAAAGATAGCTATATATCTATATATAGATAGATATCTAGATAGATCTATCCATAGATATATCTACAAATATCTATATCTCTATCTAGATAGATCTATCTAAATATCTATAGATCTATCTAGATATCTATATCTATCTCTATATATCTTTTACATCGTTGTATTCCCTAGGGTTCTCCTACCACCATATCACCTGTATACCATCATCTTGATCTTTTGTAGCACATTTTCTTATAAATGTCATACTTTAACAAAAATTTTTAAAGACTCTCATGAAGGGTGCTGGTAGGAGTATGTGAATAACCATTTGCAATATGTTCAGCCAGTGCTTGGGAACTGGGTGCTTGGGAACTGCTCAATAAAAGCTATTTTATTAATTGTTAATTATTGACTTATCAGTCCTTAAATATTGATTCCCGCCCACCTTCACTGAAGAGTAGGTGGAGCACACTGAGAAATCAAGTGGAAATATTCACACATTAATAATAGTAATAAAACTCATATTACTATTAGTAATATATTCACACATATTAATAATAGTAATACTTACACATACTAGTAACAGTGGCCATACTCACACATCAGGCCGTATTCACATACATCAGTGCTAGCAGCGTACACGTGGTAAGCATGGAGACACATCAAGCCTGGTCCTCAGAGCTTACAATCAGCATCACAAATCCTCACACCAACCCCATAAAGCACAAAGCAACCAGCCTATTTTTTGCCTGTGGACACCCAGAAGTCGCAGACTCACAGAACGTCACTTGCCCAGGTCACACAAGAGATGACTGAGCAACTGCACCCAGGCGGCCTCTACACCCACCCTCTTGCCCCTGAGAACTGGCCCCGGCCAGCCCTCTGTCCCTTCGACGCTGCAGCCCCGCCAGCCAACATGCTCACCCAGAAATACTGAAACGTGCATCCGGCTGCCCTGACAGACTCAAACAAGGAAGAAGTGCCCACAGCTCAAAGATGAGAACAGGGCGAGAGAGAAAGCACCTCCCGGCTCCATCTTTCAACACAGACGCCCTAATGCCCTAATCCGAAATGCTTCACTGGGATTTGCAACCCTAAACGCCAAGGTTAGGCGGATGAATCCCCTTGACCGCCCTGAGTTTGTGGAGGGTTTCCTACTCGTGATTCAAAGAACAAACAAGTGAGAGCTGGGCCCCATTCTCCAGCGAGACTGCCTGGTGCCTGGGGGAGGCGGCTCCTCTCTGCCTTTCTCCTGACCCGGTTCACTGCTCAGAGGCCTCCTCCCTCAAGGAGCCTCGGGTTTCTTCCATTCTGTTTTCTTCTTCTCATTTTAAGGTTCACAGAGCCGTGGGCTTGTGGAATGTGCTTCTGGGAGAGTTTGCCGAACAAAGAATTGTGTTATGATACTGAGGTCCTGGGGCTGGGGTAATTTAAGCAGAAATCACCCCCAGCTGCTCAGGTCGGCCCAGCCCTACCTGTGCATTGTGATGGCCGTGCCCTCCCTCTAGAGTTCTGACTGGGCCTGGGCCTGGGCCTGGGCCTGGGCCTGGGCTTGGCCTATGAACCACATTTGCTTTCCTGTTTAACTCAGGAAGTAGGTGCTGTCAGCCCCACAGTGTAAGTGAGGAGACCGAGGCTGGAAAAGGCACACCTCAGTGACCCCAACATTATTAGTGATGGTAGAACGTTCTGGAGTCTCATAAAAAGTTACTCCTACTAGCTGTTGCTAGAGGTGGGAAAATTGTTCTCCAAGGTGAGTGGGACTTGCCTTAAGCAGACTCCATTCAAGAAATATATTTCCTCATCAAATTTGGGGTGCCTCGCTCTCCATGAGCCCCTTTTGCAAGACCCCTCAATAAAACCCCTGGAGTTTCCAAGCTGAGCCTCTCTCAAACGCTGTCCCTGATCTGACCTTGTTCCCAGGGAGCAAAGCCAGCATCTCCCTCCCAAATTCTGGAGAGAAGAGGCCCTTGGAAAATTAGCTCTGTCCTTTCAAAATGAATGTCTTGATTCACAGAAGGATGCTGGGAAAGACTCCCAAATAAAACCACAGTGTGACATGTAGGAAATCAAAGGCACCGCTGGTGTTTTCCAGAACACAGTGGGAGGGCTCTGACCCCACCAGCGCGGAACCTCCATCTTCACATACTGGCACCTTTGCTGAGGCCCCACAGTTCTGCCCCAGATGGTGTAGCAGCTGCTTCTGGGGCTTCCAGGAAGAGCAGAAGCAGCCATGTTTTTTAATTTCCTTGACAACACCATAGTGATAGAACATTGTAGGGGTGCTAGATTCAGGGGGTTGGGGGCAGAAAGGGCATAGAAGCACAGGGGTGGCTCTAAAAGGACAGCCAGGGGCATTTGGGGATAATGGAATTGTTCTGTATCTGGACTACTCTGGTGGTCACATAAAAGTGTGCATGTGTTCAAGTAACAGAACTATACAAAACAAAGCGAAGCAGAACAGAAAGCCATTCAAACTATAGGCTAGTTTTTCTAAACCCAGACTTCGCAATTTCAGCTCAGGACACAGGACATCAAGAATTGCACATATATAATCAGTCGAAGTGAGGTTTCTTGCCCCCAGGCAAGCATTCCCCATGCCAGAGTCCGTGGAGTGAGTGTCCAAAAGGAATGGAAGAGAGCGTAGTTCGGTAAAGTGTTCCCTGTCCTTGCTACTCCCCAGGCAAACTTTAGCATGGGATATAGGGGGGCAAAGGAAACCCTTAGCGGACATGCAAAGTTCAAGAAGGGAGGTGTCTGTGCCCATGTTCCCCTCCAGAGCCAGGAGACATGGCAAGCCCCCAGGGAGACATGGCTAGTTGGAGGATCGTGGTGTGTTATACGGATGGAATGGGGCACCACCCCCTACACCCTTACACCAGGTCCCAGCTGAAACTCAAGGATTGGGGAAACAGCACAGAGCCTCTGGGTGTTTAACAGGGAGTGGAAGATAAATGCTAAATCCGAAATGGCCTTTCAGACTGGAAGGCAGCGCAGGGTCTTGGCAGCGTGGATGGAGCAGATGGCTTGGGACTGCCCCTGTGTCTCCACTCAAAAGCAGAATCGGGGTGACCTCCTTCAACCATCTGGGCAGTTAAAGCCCCTGGAATGAACAGAACTAAACACCAGGAGATTGAGGAGCTTCTGTTACCCTGCGAAATGACATTAGAAATGGTGATTCAGTTACACTTGAAAGAAAAATGTGGAGTGATGGCCGCAATTCAGCCCAGTTCCCCAGACATTATGTCCACAGAGCTGTGGGCCACCTGCCACCTCATCCTCTTCCTTGTCCTGGGGCCCCACAGCTGAAACTTTCTCTGCTCTTCGGTCTCCTCATCTGAGGACTGAGGAGCAATGCTAACCTCTCCTAGGATAGATGAGGTTCAAATAGGCGTGCATCTTGCACACAGTAGGTGTTTGATAAATATGCATTTCTCCTCTCTCCACTCTTGCTTAGAAGGTTTTACAGAACAGACCTAAGCCCTGGTCTAATCGGGCCTCAGTCTTTTCATCTGTACAAAGGACCCCAGAGGCTTGTACTGATGGGGACATATGCTCACTGCTTCATCCAGGGAGGGGAAGGAGGAAGAGTAGAGGTAGAGACCCCTGGATGCCACAGATCCCTCAGGCCTAGGAACCCGGAAGGACTTTCCCAGGTGGAAAAGTGAAGTTTCACGAGAATGTGAAATTCACAGTGGTGGGAAAGCAAAGTGATCACTGAGTGTGTGGAAGGCATCTTCACCATCAGAGAAGAGGGATGAGTGTGAGCATTCACTGGGAGGCTCACATATCTGCCAACCTCGGTTTCCCCCTTGTAAAATGGAGGTACCAGTCCCACACCACGTCAGTGTGAAGATCCATGCGATGCTGCTTATGAAAAATAACACAAAACACAATACTTTCCCCTGCCGGGCCCTGGTGACCATCTCTGCAAAGGAGAAGCAACAAGCTCTCCTTTGAGGTAGTGGTGAGAACAAATAGCCCCAACATGTAAAGGTCATGTCTCAGAAGATGGAACACTACGACCCCAGAATTGAGGGGCACCCAGACATGGGGAAATCAGAGGTAGCTTGATTCTTTTGACACCGTAGAAGCAAGAGTCCTCCAACTAGAGAAGGAGAATTGGACCAGGGATGGAAAGAGGCCAAGATATGAGACTAAGGTCCCTTCCCAGACTCCTGCTAACTGCTTTTCTGGGTGTTCCAAATTTGATCTTCAGGCCACCTGGAGTGTGTGTCCCCAGCCATGGTCCTGCTCATGAAAACATGAAGTCTTGAGTAACATCCCCATCTCAAGTTTTTCTGTTTAACTTGCTTCTCAAATGGCTTAACTGTCCGATCAGCTAATGTGATTGGCAATTATTTACCTTGGAGAGCCCTGAAAGACATCCTTAGGTTGCAGGATTCAGAATTATCTAGAAGCCCATCACCCGAACACAAATTTCCTGCTTCCCACCCTATAAAAGCGGCTGCTTCTCAGCAGATGCAAGCAGGAGAGGGAAGTGGAGACAAGGACGCTGCTAGGACCTCTGAGCACCCAGGTGAGACCTGTTGTTCCCTTCCCTTCTACTGCCCTGGGTGGCAAGACCACCTGACTCCCAGCTGTAGGATGAGCAGGGGATCACTCATAAAAGAGGATGACTCATAAAAGAACATTCTTTAGGGGTCTTTCAGGAGCAATGGGGCTGACCATTTTCAGGGTGATGGGGATGGTCTTTCACTCTGTTTCCCTAGGACACCAATAATATCAACTAGACTCATTTGGAGCAGAGAGTTTGATGGTGACAGGACATGTGGTTGCAGCATGCCCTGCTGAAACTCCGCACTGCATGGTTTCTTCAAACTCTAAATCAAAACTTCTACAATTTTCACTTTCAGGCACCATTGTGAAGTCAGAGTGTCATCTGCACAGCTCCAAAATCCACTCAGTTTCACACATTTTGATGTGTTTCATAGGACTGAGTCCTTAGCTTGCATTGAATTCTTCAAAGGTCTGTTTTCTGAAAGATGTTCAGAGGCCCCAATCAGTTTCCCTCTTCAGAAAGGCTCTTTGGAGAAAAAAATGTCCTTTTAATTCCAGCCAGCCACATAAAGATGGAACTTTAACCCCACCAGACAGTTGATTTAAGTTTGCCCAGAGCAGTCAGGCATCTCCAAAGTATAGGTACCACCTCTGACTTTTGGCTTCGTTGCCAGTTGCCAAGTAGGTTCATGAGAAGGTTGGTGATATCCAGGAGGAGATTGCTGCAAAAACTGGCCTAATGTTAGGGCTTGCCTCAGAAGTTCTGCTAAGTCAGCTTGAGAGAGAAGGGAAAAGTGTAGAAAGAGTGCAAGATTGTGGGGAGCAGGCAGAGGGAGAGGGGCTGAAGGGAGTATTTAGACTGCTTCCAATCATATCACTACTACCAATTTGCTGTGTGACCTTGAGAAAGTCCCTCTCCCTCTCTGATCCCTGGTTCTCCTTATGCAATGACTTTGGATCCCCCAAGACCTCCACAGACTGGACTGGATGAGATAGGTGGCTACAATTGTGAGGTTTCTGATATTCTGTGACTTGCAGGGGCTTCCACAAACCATCATGAGGTGGACGCAGGCCCAAGGACTTACTGGTGATGGTAGCAAACAGCTGAGTGCCTCAAGCCCAACCCCAATCACTAGCATGTTTAAGCCTTTTCACTCGCTTTGTCTGATTTAAGTCATTGTGAGGCCAGTTGGTGGGTAAATCTGAAGGTCACTTCATTTTAATAGAGTCAGACAGATCTGGCTTCAAATCCTATCTCCAGCGGGTACTTGGGGGAAGTTACCTAAATTCCAAGACCCCTATTTCCTTACCAGGTAATGCGGGGGTAAGTAGCCACTTCTTGGAGTACAGTAAAGATGAAATTCGTTATCACATGGGAAGTGCTGTCTGGTGCCCGACACGTGGGAAATGATGAGTGTCAGCTCTTGCTCCTCACTCCCCTGTGTTCCAGCCAGGAGCTGGTGGGGCACGAATCCATCTCTGGCATGTCATTCTGTCCACAGATACCAAGAAAGATGTTCCAGATTGGGAGCCTTGCCATCTTCTGTGGGCTGTTGGCCCAGACCATAGCCCTGCCGGGACTCCTGCCCCTGCCCCTGCCCCTGCCCCTGGACCAAGGAGTGCCCTTGGCTGGGGCCCCAGCCCTGACCCCGGCCCTGACCCCGGGTCTGACTCCAGCCCTGACTCCAGCCCAGGTCCCGGGCCTGGACCCCACAGATCTTGTTGGAAGCTTGACAAGTGGTAAGTGAGAATGGGTGACAACCTCCTTCTATGTGTGTGTGCTCATGCACACACATGCTCATATGTATATATGCACACACACATATACACACAACCATCCACTGGGGCTCAGAGATGAGTGGGAAAGAAGGATCAAGGATCTGGATGTGACAAATCCTATACCCATTTCCAGCTCTCAGCAATGGTCTGCTCTCCGGGGGTCTGTTGGGAATTCTTGAAGACCTTCCACTCCTGGATATCTTGAAGCCTGGAGGACACACTTCCGGTGGCCTGCTTGGGGGCCTGCTTGAGAAAGCCACTTCAGTGCTCCCTCTCCTGAGCAGCATTCTTGAGTGAGTAGCTTTAAAACAGGGTCCCCACCAGGACCAAGCTGTTCGAGCTCTGGCAGCCCCAGATAGTGACATGGAGAAAGGAGGAGGCTCGCCTGAGCACAGGCCAGGACTAGGCTTTGAGCCCCCACTCACAGCCTGGTGGGGAATGCCAGCCCTCCGGGACCAGTTACCCTGCTCCTGAAACACTCTCCAGCCTCATCTACAATCTTCTAGACAATCCTTTGAGGACAGTTTAATTATTCCCACTTTACAGATGGAAAGCCTGAGGCAGAGGGTGCCTGTGCTCGTATAACTAGAGGGATACAAAGCAAGGAATCCAGTCTAACCACCTCTAAAGCCAAAGCTTTTCTCATGGCATCCTGGTAATTTTATTTCCTTCACCTGTGAAATCCCCTAAAACACAGGTGGCCATGACGTAAGCAGGAAAGTGACAGCTACTCCTAGTTACACCATCAGTGTCATCAGGATACAATAGCCACGCAACAACCTGGTGTTTCCCAATGGACACCTGGGAGTTTTCTAAGCAAGAAACAAGGGGAACTTTGATACCAGCATGTCAGCAAGGCCTGTGTCCTTGACAGGGCAGGACCAAAGCCATTTCCAAGATCCCTCCCCACCCATCTTCTTGCCTCTGACTTGATGAATAGCTTTGTGTTTGATTTCCAAATGCACCATATACTTGCTGGTGACCTGGGACAAGGTCCTCTCTTTCTCTGGGCTTGGATTCCCCATTAGGAAAATGAAGGTATGGTACCCACAGACAGGAACTGTGGAGAGGACTAAAGATGATGCAAATCACCAGCCTCCATGTCTGACTCAGAGAGAGGACTTACTTCCACCCTTTCCCTATTCTCCCTGACTTCCTGGCCCTCTACCTCCATGACAAGCATTGTTCTGGCCTGTCTTTGATCTGATCAGGATGAGTGATCACCCACGAATGTTGGTGAAGAACTTACTCTCATTGCTTACACATCATCGTCTCACCACTTAACCAGCCCATCCAATCATTTGTCCATCCTCCCTTCCATTTAACCATTTACTTTTCCAATCATCTACTCGCAGCCCATGGGCCCTCCTTCTCGTCAGTCTTTGAAGTCAACCATGACGGAGGAGCTCCTTTCTTTGTAAGAGCTGACATGTAAGGTGTAAATCACACCATCTCTATCCCGCAATGACTCACAGAATTGAAATGAGGAGCGGGCCTGGGGGGTGTCAGGATTTAACCCAGTGCAGAGGTTGGGAAAGACAGATACACAGATCAGAACCTGTATAGTTTTTGCTGCCAGTCCTTCTCCTGTTTCCACCCCCGGCTCTCACCTCATAGATGGCCCCACCTCTGGGGCGGGCAATCATCCAAAGGTGGTTCCCAGGTTTTGAGCTGGAGGGGCTAATGTTTCTCTTTCCTCTGTTGCCTGCTGGACAGCATAGAGATCACCAATCCCCAGCTGCTGGAACTCGGCCTTGTGCAGAGCGCCAATCGCCACCGCCTCTATGTCACCATTCCTCTGAGCATGGTCCTCAATGTGAAAACGTGAGAGCCTCACTGAGGGTGGGGGGGGGTGTTTGAATGGAGATGGAAAGGTGGTTCACAAAGGAGATCCTGATAACCAAGGGCCGCCAAAAGGGGGCACTGGAGTCTAACAGACATGAGCCTCCAGTTTCAACCTCTTTGTTGGAATTGGAGGTCTTTTGGGAAGCTCATTTGACCTATTTGGGTCACTTGGGAAGCTCATTTGACCTGTGGGCAAGATGAAGTGAGGTGAGGTTGGTCTTCCGGGCAAGGGGAAATGTCTCTCCTCAGAACATGATGAGGTCAGGGCAGCCAACTGTCTATTCCACAGGCCTCTGACAGGAAGTCTGCTGCGGCTGGCTGTGAGGCTGAACCTTACTGCAGAACTTGCAGCTGTGACAGACAAGCACGGGAAGATTCACCTGGCCATCGGTGACTGCACTCACTCTCCTGGCAGCCTGGAGATCTCTCTGCTGGATGGGTGAGGCCAAAGTCTGGCCCAGACTTAATAGGATAAGATGGTGGAGGGGTGGTTGGAAAGATGAACCAATGGGAGAATAGATGAGTGCAGGATGGCAGAGGGGGAGGATGGATGGATGGATGGATGGATGGATGGATGGATGGATGGATGGATGGATGGGATGGGGTTGGCTCTTTGAATGGATGAGTGAGTGGGCGGGTGGATAGAAGAATGAGAGGATCAGGGGTGGGGGTGGATGTTTGGATAGAGTGGGTGGGAGGGTGGGTGGGTGGATGAATGGATGGATGAATGGATAGAAACAGGGAGAGAGGAATAAATAGGTAAATGGAAAAACAGTTGCTTAGCCTTCTTAGGTTGGGCTGATCAATTTTATGATGGATTAAGCAAGAAAAAAAATCTGAATTAAAGTCCCATCTATGAGAGGCGAATGAGGAAAGGTGCAGAGCTCTCAGTGTGAACTTGAACAGTGCTTCCCCAACTTGAGTTTCGGTTTACTCAAATAACTACAATATGGAGCTGCATCAGGGTCAATGATATAAACCAATGCTAGAATCTTGTGTGTGTGAGAGTGAGAGAGAGAGAGAGAGAGAGAGAGAGAGAGAGAGAATATGCTTCACCCCAGAAAGTTGCAAAATAGTTCTGGGGCCTCCTAGGCTACCTGTTCCAGGGAGACCAAGGCATGCAAAGTATGCAAGTCACCCCATGATAGCTAACTTTTCCTGAGCACATGAATGTGTTTCACATGTGAAGCACACATGAAGTCCTCATGACACCTACCTGCTAAACACTGTTAGCCCATTTATAGATTTTATTGAGCACCTACTATGTACTGGGACCAAGGATTATTCTGCACATGTGCCTGCCATGTGCACTGCTGTGTAGGAGGTCTCTCCCTTTGGATAGCCCCATGGTGTTTGCCTGCATGTGGGTAAATGTTGGCAGGACCCAGTTTCAATGACTTGTTGCTGAGGCTGCAGTAGACACAGTGGTCCCTCCACAGCCTCTCTGTACTAAGCCCAGGCTTCTGCATTGCCCTTTGGTTTTTCCCTCTCAGGCTTCCTGCCCTCCCCGTCCAAGGCTTTGTCAACAGCCTCAGTGGAGTCTTGAACAACGTCCTTCCTGACCTGGTGCAGGGCAAGGTGAGTGGGTGAAATTGGGGAGTCTCCTGATCCTTGGCTCTTAGAGTCTCTCAAGCTGAAAGCTCTTCTGATTCCCTCTGCTTGATAAATAAATTCCACCCATCGATCAGTCTGTCCATTGGTCTATCTGTCCCTGTTTCATCTTTCCACTCTTCAAAATGCATTGACTGCGTCCCATTCTAGGTCAGGCCCTGTGCTTGTCAATGGCGCAGCTGGCACGGACTGACCTTTGCCCCGAGAAGCCCCCAGCCCAGCCCTTATGGCCGCAGACAAGCATTCTCCCAGCCTCCTCTAACCAGAAATCATATCACAGAGTGAACAGCAGCTCACGACATGACTGGGCACTTCGCATGCCTTCAGTTTCTCCTTCTGCCCGAGGTGGATGTGAGAGATTCATCAGTGGGGATGTTTAGAATCAGAAGCTCTTAGATATAGGATGAGGATAGATAATCCCCCAGAGGGTCCATCCTGGGGATACTGCTGCTCCCAGGGTCACCCAATAGGTGACTGATCCCTCTCTCTGCCTGCTGGATCAGGTCTGCTCTCTGCTCAACAATGTTCTCAGCCAACTGGACTTCACCTTGGCACATGCTGTTATTGGTGAGTACCTTCTCCAGCGATTCCCCCAAAGAGCTCAGTCCTTGCATACTTGCATAGGACAGCCAGGTCCTTCCAGGCTCAGCTGTCCCCATCTCAGGTTTCCTTCTTGCCTTGAATTATCAAGACAGTGCTGTAGTATCCCCCATCAGCCCTGACATTGAGAATAGGGCACCAGTTGGTAGAAGGAGGCATGGCCCCCTCCAAGCCCTGCCTAAGTGTGATTGGATCTACAGAGTTAGATCCAATTCCCTGGCCCCAAATCTCAGGGTGGAACCAGATGCTTCTGGGCTGTTCCACTCTGAGACCATCACTCTGGTCTGTGACTATTTTGATTTTTTACTTTCCAGACAAGCTGATCCATGGGCTGGAGTTTGTAATCAAGGTCTAAACCTTTCAGGAAGGAACCCCGCATCTGCTGAGCTGGTGAGTGCTGTCCCCTTCTCCCCAGGATTTGGGGCCTGGCTGATCTCCTAGTCAGGGGCAGCAAAGGACTTGGGACAGTGATATTCAGAGAGAGACAAACAACCACACAGACCTACGCAGAGATGCTCAGAGAAGTCTATAGAAATGCTGATGGGGTGGAGAGCATGCCTCAGCCAGTACCTCAACACATGCATGGAGAACACATACACACACACACACACACACACACAAGTACCCAAACACATAGTCACATAGTCACTAAGACAAACATATAATGTGCACACTTTCACTTCAGCACACACATACACACAAATAGGCACAATGCGGAGACACAACACATACAATTACATGTGGATTCGCACACACACACACACACACACACAAGACATATACTGGGAGCCCTCCACCCCAGGTCTGCATTCCCCTGGTACCTGAGACAAGACCCCTAGGACCTCAGGGTCTCAGGCTCATCCCCTCCCTTTAGAGGGCAGATTTGATGAAGGGCCAATATCCACAAGTCAGTGACCCAGAATCTCTGTCCTGATTGGGGTCTTCTCCCAACAGAACCATTCCCTGATGTCAGTCCACTCCCTGCCCAGCTTCCAAGGGCTTAAGAAGGCTGGCCACATCCTGGACAAGACAAAGTCATTGTTTGGGGACCAGAGCAACCTTCTCTCTGAGGAAGCAACTCTCTCTCCTTCCCTACTATGTTTCTTGCCAAATAAAATTGCTCTTTCTATGCATGAAAACTTTGCCATTTTTCACCATCACTTGCATGTTCATGGCTAGAAAGAACCCTGGCTGGACGTTGGAGAGTTTGGGCCTTACCTTGGAGACAGTAATGGTCTTAAGGGGAACATTAAGATGGTCCGATGAGGGTGGATTGGGGAAGGCAGACAAGGGAGCTGGAGGTTGATGTCCCAGTCCTGGTGGAGGGGACACTGGGGTTGACCCCACAAGAAGACAATGGCAAACTGGAGGCAGACTTGGAAGGTGTGGGTGAGGAAGCAGATGGGATCCTTCCCATGTCTCAGGTTGGGGAGAATGAGTTGATTCGAGCAGGAAGATCGTGCTTTTATCTGTGGTCCCTTGTATGGAAGTGCTGTCCGACCCCAAGGGACAGGGGATGCATGTCAGTCACCACTCTTCTTGGGCGCCCTTAGATCAGGTCAGACTGGCCTTGTCTATGTTCTTTCTGCAGAAGAACACCAAAGATAACAATGGGAAGTGTGGGGCGATGGGCAGCTGGTTCAAAGTCGTCATTGCTGAAGGGCTTGTAAAAGATCAGCATAGGAAAGGCTCAGTGGAGGTGTATAGGATGTATTATCAGTGTCCCAGGTGTGAGTCATATCTTTAGAGGGAGAATCCAAATTTCAAGAACATTGGGTGAGGAAGTAACACAAAGAGATTGGGGCTACATGGAGATGAGATTTATGGAAAACTATATGCAAGAAGGAAGAACAGGCTGCAAAGAGGTTTACCCCACAAATACAAAAGAAAGACCTTGTTGGAGATCCTTAGAGAACCAGTTCAACCCTTTCACTCCACAACAAAGGTGCTGAGACCTAGGGGTAGATGTGAATCACTTTATAAGGTCACAGAGTAGAAAAAAATGGGGGGGGGGTGGTCAAGTCTGAAACATCCCAGGAAACCTTGTCTTTGGGAGACCTCATTGGCCTTGTGAGAACAAGCAGACTAAGAACAGTGTCTCTTAGTCCTGCCAGACATCACTTCCAGACCCACTACCATCTTCACCTACTGTTGCCAACAACCAACATGGCATCACAAGAGCACAATCCCATGGCTCAGGGCTGCATGGAGGCTTATGGTACAAAACCAGTGTGTGTTCTGGCAAGGAATTAAGGAGGGAAGCACCTCCCATAGGCTCAGAGTAGAAGATCTTTGAGCTCAAGATGGTAGTTAAATTCTACTGTCAGTTGAATGGTTGTTGAGCATGTTCACCTAAGCACTAATCTAAAGTGCAGAAGGATCTTCCACATGGAAACCAAAAATCAAGACAGATGGGGCTGGGAGAGAATCTAGGCATTATTTGCCTTCAAGACTCTTCTGGGTGGGCATTAGGTCAGATCTGAGGTTCCCCAGGCTTCAAGCCCAAGAACCAAGGTGAATGAGGATAGATACCCACCCCAGGACCCTCCACATGAGTTCTGCTGTCCCCTGCATGCCTGCCCGTCACATTCCCACTGTCTGTCTCAGGTATCTATTCCCCCTGCTTACTGAACCTCTTCCTAAGCCCACAGATGAGTCTTGCCCCCTCCCTAATGACCTCAATTCCTAAGAAGGCTGAGACTCCCCTCGATACAGATCGGTGTGGCAACTAGCCAGTGAGCCAAGGCAGATTTGGGCATGGCAGTTTGCCTTATGACCTTAGTTTGTGACGGTTCTTAGACAGGTGTTGATTTTCAGTTTGTTAGGTTCTTTTCTTGAGGTGAGCATAGGACTGACAACTTCCAACCTCTCCACATGGGGGAGCTGAAATTCAAGGAATGAACTTTTATAGTTTTTACCAGTTGTGCTGATTTCACCAGAGAATGTGCCCCTCTTCCCACCTCCCCCCAGCGCCGGAGGTTGCCTCTCTGTAGTGAAATGCCTTTAGAGGTTGTTAACCATTATTTCTTCAAGTTTATTTTCTGCAGACACTCTGTCTCCTCTCACTCTGAGACTGACAAGAATGCAAACCTTTGTTACAGTTCCAGTGACCTCTGAGGCCTTGTTCATTTCTTTCACCCTTTTCTTCTTTCACTCCTTCAGACTAGATGTTCCTATGGATCTAAATTGATTGTTTCTTCTGTCATCTCCATTATTAAACTTATCCACTGAGTTTTTTTCTACTTTGGCTATTTTTGTTCTTTACATTGCGAAATTTCCACTTACTTCTTTCATATGATCTATTTCTCTTCTGAGATATACACCTTTCCATTCATTTCAAAAGCCTGAACCCTTTACTCTTGGAGTGTGGTTATGAGTCAGGAAGGACCCCAGAACAGGGCTAGGGGCAAAAATTTTATAAGAATTTTGTTATTTTTGTAGACTGGTAAACAAGAGGTTAAAAGAACCTGATGCCTCTTAGTCCAGACACCATAAACTTCCTTAGCTCATCACTGTTATTTTTTAATCATTTCTGAGCTAACTTTCAACAGCTTATGGAGTTGGCTGCTATGGAAAAAAAGGGAGTTGCAGACCCCCCACCCCCAGAAGGAAAAAGTCACAGACCTGAGTCCAGACCAGTTCAGGTTGGAGCTGCGGACACATGACCTCTGTGAGAGGTTCCACTGAGAGCAGTCACGAGCCTGCATGACCCCCGAGCTGCAGCCGACCAGTGCCGATACTCAGTCTTAAGAATGGACTTCAGCCAAATCCAATCTCCTTATTATCTCAGCCAATAAAGTTTAATTCCTTTGTTCTCAAACCCCGATCCTAACATCGAGTCTGCCAACCCCAGCACCTCCCCAGTCTCATGCTCAGAGAGGTCTCCCCAGCATGCTCTTTCCCTGTTCCTCCACTGATCAACAAGCCCTGAATTCTTGCTCACCCTCCTGTCTGGGGCTCTCTTTTCAATCTTGAGGGTCCCAAGAGCTTATTTCCCAGCCTAGGGCAGGACCCCTTTGGTCCAACTCTCTGCCTCCTGACTGCTAGAGCTCTGGACAGTGACTGCTATGCTGCTAGTTCACAGACCTTAAAATGTCATTTTATAGGGGTAGGGAGGGAGGTTGGGGTCAAGCCAAGGGTCTACGAACACCCTCCCCAGCCTGCTGACATTTCTAATATCTGCTCTAAAGTCATCGTCAATTGTAGTTTCTGTGTCATCTCAAAGTTGGTCTCTTACCACTTGAGAATTTGTCAGACTTTCCTATTGTATTTTAAATGCTTTTGACATATAAAAAGATATAATAGAAAAAGGAGATGGGCATTTCTTTTTCATGAAGTCGACCTGACCAGGCTTCAAATTCAAACTGACTTCCATGGGATGTGTTTTAGACACAACGATCTGCAATCACTTGTGTTCCAGAATCTTCAGTGTATTACCTCATCCACTTTGTCCAGGTTTCTGGCATCATTCAATAGGAAAGATAGAAACATGCTCCCTCCATCTACTTCAGCTCTCCAACCTACAAAACCACGTGACTGCTGGCAGATGATGGACTGCAGAAATGTAGCCCAGGATCATCCCAGTTTTATTATCTTCACTGGAGCAGTTGCCAGCAACCTCTTAGTACGGCTTTATGTGTCTGGAGAAATGTGTTCTTTTCAATACTCATCTGATAATAAGTTAGTTGCAATTTGCATTATGTGGGATGGACAGTGTCACACGTTTTGTCTTTCCTGCTCTCTGCACAGAATAGCGAAGGGACCTCTCAGGTCCATGTTCTAGTTCCTATTGTGTAACCAAAAATGCAGTAACTTGGTCAGCAGTACACATTCCATGAGCTTCGTGGTTTCTGTACATCAGAAATTCAGAACGGCTCATGGGTTTTGGTCTGCATTTTGGTCTCTTGTGAGAGCACAGCATTAGTTGAATACTTACTCAATCCTCCACAGGTACTGCTATCAGCAGCCTCCCTTTAAGACCCACAGGGAGGTCTTAAATCTTGAGACCTCTTAAATTTTAAATCTGCAGTCACCCAGCAGGGTCAGGGTGGACAGGGCAGGATTCAGGATGTCAGACCCACAGCACAGACATGAGAGGATCTGTCACTCATTCTCCACCAGTCTCTTCACCCCACCCTACACCCCACGCTGCTCCACAACAGACCTCACACACCCCACAGGCACTGCAGGCAGAGAGGCAGGAGAATAATGACTCACACTCCATGGGCCTTGACCTGGGCCAGGCTCTGAGTGTTCTTGCACAGTCATTTGACTCATCCTCCCGCATTGTTGTTGCCCCAAGTGCAGATGCAAAACCTAAACCTCAGAAAGCAGCGTCATTTACCCAGGGACGTGCAGCTGGTTGGTGGCAGCCAGATTCAGACCCAGGCTGTCTGGCTCTAGCAGGCTCTACCCTATGGTCAAGTGTAATGACCAGCCTGGCCCTTCACCGTGAGTTCGGCGAGCCTGCCTTGTCCAGTGGCATCTCCTCTCACACTCCAGAGGCCACTAAAGACTCGTCCACACATGGCTAACAGCAGCCTTTCTGTGAGCAGGACTTGCTCTTGAGGAAGTAAAGCTGCGGGTCTGGCCATACCAGAACACTCTGGCCACTAGGGGGCAGCACTGACCCAGCTGCCAAGTGGTCTGCAATGTAGGCTGATCCCAGTGACCGGCCAACCAGAGCCACCACTGCCTGGAAGGTCAGCCAGCCAGGGGAGAAAAGGGAGAAAAGCTCTTGTCCTTACAGCACACATCACCTCTCCATTCCAATATGTCTTTCAGACCTCCACACCTTCGCTAATTTCTCTCTCACTGACCCCACACCACTTCCACCTGCCCACAAAAGCCTGGGACCTCTTCGGATCTGGAAACTCAAAGTTCTCCATGACCTGCACCCGACGTACCCTCCCACCCTTTATGCAATCACAACACTCTTGCCATTTCAGAGCAGGTTTCCTTAGGGTGCCAATCCTGTTGACTCCGTTGGTGGCCACCTTTAACAAACGCCTCTGTGAAGAGCTAGTCTCAAGGCTTTGAGTTTGGCTTTCTGGGTGGTGAACAGAAGGCCTGGTTGAGTTACTTGCCCTTGACCCATGATCTAGTTGCTCATGTGACTTGATGCTGGAACCGGAACTGCAATAGACCAGGCAGTCCCTTGCTTTCAAATATTGTCCATCTCACCATGGGCCAGGCCTCTTCATTCTGTCTTTCAGGCAATGAAATGTCAACTCAAGGACAGGAGACGCTCTTCCCTGTCCTCAACGACATGCTCTGAAACACCACCTGTCAAAGGTCAGTATGTTCTTTTCCTTTTGTGTAAAACGGATAGGGGCTGTTTTTGTGCCATTATTACAAGTTTTGCAAGCAAATAGCAGATCCTATCATCACCACCACTTCTGCAACCCACGGTCGTTGTACAGAATGTGCAGCGAGCCTCCCAGCCACCCAGCTCCCTGAAGCACCGGGCAGCCCCACAGACAAGCACCCCTCACACCCCAGCTCAGTGTGGAGGCTGCACAGGCTTGAGCCTTCTGCAAACAAGCCGGTCCTCGGGCACAGATCACTCCTCCCACATATTTACCCAACTTCCTCTGCTGAAAAGAAAGGTTATCAGAGCCAGTCTGACATCAGAGCCCAACATCCTGATCTCAAAGCCAGCAAGAGTTGTGTCCAAAGGCAAGCAGCGTGTCCTCTTCCCCTCTCTGATATCGCATTGATAACACAGGAATCCAGCATCTACAAGGTGAGGTGGATGCCAGGAGAAGACAGAGTCCATACTGCTTGTGGTAGACACAACTGATCGTGTCTTACCTCCCCCACCTATGGGGTCCAGACCTTGCAACGTGCCTGGCAGCTGTTAGACGCAACACTTGGAGAGTTTGTCAGTCATTCTGCCATTCTGGGAGTCTCTTTGGAGCCACAAGAGACCTTCTTCAGTTGAAGGCTTGAGCCCACTCAAGAATGACCTCCTTGTCTTCCGAGGCACGCACATTCACAGACACATACACACACTCGCACCCTTGTCATCTCTCACTGCGCCCAGGGATGTATCACAGGCAGGCCCAAGAAGCCAGAGAGCAGAAGGGCCCTGTCACTGAGCCTCAAGCAAGATGGCGCACTGCTGTCTGGGAAGCTAAAGAATGTCTCCTGCCACTTTCATGTGGGTATTTTCCAACACCCCACCGGCCCTCTGCACCTCAGTTTCTCCATGTCCCACAGGCCAGCGTGCAGCCCAGCTCCTGGCCCTTGGTGCCTCTCTCACCTGCTGGGGGAGGACACTGGGAGCAACTCCAACCAGTCCAGACCGAATACTTTTCCTGCAGCGTCCACACCAGGCACAGGGAAGCATATGCACTGGCTTTTACACGCACACTGAGAGAGCAGTCATTTCCCACTCACCAAGGGTCTGCTCAGCCACTTTCCCCAGGCAGCAGACAGAAGCCAGTCCACTGCATGGCCTGCTCCAGGGACACCCCTCAACTCACTCATTGCTCCTGAAAAGCCCTCTCCCTCTAGACCTGTACTAGACAGAAACCCACTGGGAAGGTGGGGGAGGGGACACAGCTATCTGCTGCAGAATATTGTCAAGATCTATCCTGCCCTCATGACCCTCTTACCAATCAATCTGCGTCGAAACCTTCACACCAGGGCCCAGGGGCCATGCAGCTGGTTTGAGGTCACCTGCCTGCTCTGGAGTGGCCCCCTCTCCATGGGATATAGAGTGAAATTGTTGGGCCTCAGAGAACACAGTAGAAACTGGGAGAAGATCATTCCCAGGAGAGAGCTCAGCTCCCGTGAAGGCCCTAAGTGGGGGAGGGGGCAGTGTGATGACAGGAGAAGGTAGAGGGGTCCACTGCAGTCCCCCCAGGGATCTCGGGTGCCTGGGTTTTTGCTAAGAGCTTTAGTGGTCTCAACAGTTTTCACGAGTAGGGAAGAGACAAAGTCTGAGTGCTGTTTTTGAAGTTAACTCAGACTGTTAGGTGGAAATTAGATTTTGCTTGAAGGGACTAAGAGTAGAAAGAGGAATACAAGAGAGGACACTGGATTATGTAAGAGAGTGAGTGACTAATCAAGGTGTAGATAGATAGGTGAATAAATGGATAAAATGAACACACCTCAAGACAGGAGAGCAAGTTCTAAGAGAATAAGCAGTGGCTTAAAGGCTCCAGGAGGGCAAGAGGACTGGTCCAGGTTGACCAAGGCCAGAGCTTCATGCAGATGCACCCATTTGAGTTGGCCTTGAAGGTAGTGATGCCAGTATTTCAATTATGATATTTATTATTGCTACTATTATTATTCTCCATTTGGTGAAAACTTTTTTATTTACCATTTGCTGAAAACTTCGGTGTTTCAGTCATTTCACATTCTTTTATGTGACCCCCTAAAAGTCCCATTTTCTAGGTGAGGACACAGAGGCTTGTGGCGAGGAAACAATTCTCCCCCAAAACTGATGAACTCAAGAGCAGGGATCGGTCACAGCCAGTGGTCTCCACAGGCATCCTTACCTGCTGCCCCCCAGGGCAAGATGAAGTCCTCCCAGGTGGAGGAAGCTTTCCAGGAATAGGATGTGGCTCAAGTAAAGGCCTGGGTGAGAAAGGGAGAGGCCAGGACAAAGAGGCCTTGAGGGTCTCAGGGAGTGTTGAATGGCATGGAGAGTAGGGCCAAGGATGGGGGTTCAAGCCTGCCAGGCCTATAGAGGTGCAATTGTGCTTGTGAAGCCAGTGAGTATTTTGGGATAAAGGCAGAAGCAGGAGTGGATGCAGAACCAGACCCTGCCACTGGGCTCAGTTACCACACTGGGGCATTGTTCGTGGGCAGGAGTGACGGGGCAAGATTCCAGGAAAGGAAAGGCATTTACCTCTCTGTGGGATGCCCAAGGGACAGGTAAGGGAAGAACTGGGAGGATGTGCCAGGGCGGTGTGAGCTGAGACACCGATTCCATCAGGCCAGGAGTGGAAGAGATTTGGACCAGGGTAAGTTCTCAGGCCACCAGGACCACCTGAGAGCCAGGGCCATGGGTCACAGAGCTGCCCATCTCTCTACACCAGAGACTAGTGAGCGGTAATAAAGAGCCAGAGGGGCCCAATCTTTCCCTAAATCATCCCGTTAGCATAACCCGACCAACACACCAAGTGCTCTCCACCCCGCCTTGTGCTCCAGGTGCCCTAAGGACACATGCAGGCAGACCTTGTTCTCAGGGAACAGTCATGTCAGCGAGTGTGGAACATGCTGTGTCCCATGGTAGGGACACGGTAGCCAGTGCCCGCTGGAGCTGTTGTCCATCTTCTGTTCTCCAGTAGGAGAGACCCCCATGAACATGAAACAGAAGATTCGTTTAGCCTGATAGAGCCAGCTCAGGTCCCATGTCAACTCTGACCATGAAGGGATCACTGTGAAATGATGTGTCATTAGCAGCCTCAGCTGGACCAGGAACTGGAGAGAGTACCTGAGTCAAGACAAGATTCTGATGGGAAGGATGAAGTTAATGAAAGGAAAGATGGATAAGAGAGTGGTGGATGAGTGCATGGATGGATGGATGGATGGATGGATGGATGGATGGATGGATGGATGGATGGATGGATGGATGATGGATGGATGGATGGATGGATGGATGGATGGATGGATGGAGAGTTGGATGGATACTGAACTAACAACTCCTGCTACCTGTTACTCTCAAATTCTTAAGTGTTACCGTCATCATAAACCAATAACTACTAAGAGTTTTAGACCTAGTAAGAACCAGCAAGTTAGGGAACTTAATCACTACGAACACTCTATCCTTGAAGCTGTCACTCTATCCTTGAAGCTGTCATTCTATCCTTGAAGCTATTTGGTCAACATATGTCTCTCCTACTAGACAAAAAGCTACCTTGTGTATTTAGTGCCAGCCCAGGGCCTGACACCCAATAGGCGCCTAATAATATTCTTTGGAAAATGGTTTTGATATTCCCCTCTAGAACCATGTGGGAATTTTCTTTGCCCTTATTATACAGTCAAGGACATCATGACTCAGAAAGCTCACAGAGATAGAATTGTAACCCAGCTCTGACTCCACTTTCCTGTTCCTGGGCAGCAGAAATATGGGGTGTCAGAGTGGAATGGATATCTGTAGAAGGAATGAGGTAGAACAACAGTTCTATTGCTCTGGAGTAACCCAGAGGTCTTAGCATAAATCTGATCACAGTGAGGGTCAATGAAAAGTGTTGCAAATTAGCCCTGAGGCTTGTATGAGCTGGGCAGGAGGGTACTGAACCAAGACAGGACTTAAACACACCCATGGATGTCAGTGAGCACTCTAATATCCCTGGAAAAGTTTAACATAAACTTTTGTCCTTCAATGTGAGCTTAGCAAGCCTGTCTTGTTTGATGGCATCTCCTCTCAAGCTCCAAAGACCACTAAAAACTCCTCTACACATAACTAATAGTAGCCTTTTGATGAGCTTACTTACTCCACCACCAGAGGGAGTGAGGCTGCAGGTGTGGCCATCACCAGGACACTGGCCTCTAGGGAGCAGCACTGGTCCAGCTACAGAGGGGCCCATAGTGCAGAAGTACTCAGGAGAAAAGGAGCAAGGCAGGCTGTTCCCAGTGACCAACCAACCAGAGCCATGCCCTGCTGCAAGGTGAGCCAGCCAGGGGAGAAAAAGGCTTGAGCTTTTGTCCTAACAGCACACATCTTCTTTCCATTCCAATATTCCTTTCAGACCTCCACACCTTCGCTAATTTCTCTCTCACTGACCCCACACCACCTCCACCTGCCCACAAAAGTCTGAGTCCACCACCTCTCATCTCCTTCTGAGTCTCCAACCCCAAGCACCACATGTTTCTCTAACACATGTTTTCATGCACCTTTCAACTCCCAGCTCCCCATTTCCTTCTTTTACTCATTATCTGCAGTGACAAAGTCTTAGAATCAGCTCCCTTTCCAGAAATGCAAGCTAAACTCTCACCTGTCAGTCAGAACACAGCAAAGGGGGCTGCAGTAACAAAGGAGTCAGAACCTCAGCCTCGCCTAACAGGAAACTGGCTCCGCACCCTCACATCCACTCATGTTCCATCCTGGAACCACAACCTCGGGAGGGCATGATGTTACAGTCACCAAAACAGGACATCGAGGGCAGCAGTACAGGACCTCAGGGGGGACCAGGCAGAAGAGTGACTGCCTCGCCTCCTGTGCTTTGCACTAGTCAGCCATCTGTTCTTTGTGTCCCTGTCTGTTAAACAGAGAAGATTACAGAACCTACCTCAAGGGGCTTTGGGGGAGACTAAACCAGTTAATGCCAGTAATACGTGTGCCTGGCATATCCAAGCAATAGCAGCTATTACTTTCATTGGTGCGAACTCCATCCTCAACATCTCAAGCAAATTGTTTGCACTTTATTCCCCCCTAGTATAAGAGTGCATTTTGCACCACCCATCGCACGCTCGTGAACACAAAACAATGTATCCAAGGCCTGGTACACAATAGGTGCTCAAGAAACATTGCTGCCCTGAATTAGCCTCAAAGTCTCTCTGGAAGGAATCATTAGCTCCAGGGCAGATCCACCAGGAGCCAGCAGTGGGACTAAGGAGAGATCCAAGGTCCAGGTCAGTCAGCATGAACCTCTCAGAACCATGTCCTCAGAAGGGACCTTTCATCCCCTCAGGGTGTTTATGGTCTCTGATGCGCTGTTGTCCTTGTGCCTGGTGATGGGAACTGAGTCAGTGGGCCAGGGAGGCAGATGATATGAAATGGGGGGAAAATAAAAGCAAACTGGAACCTACATCAATGTCTTCCCACCTCCAAGTCTCCCAGTGCAAAGGTGAAGAAGCACAGAGGCGGGTCACGGCCCCTCTGGTGCATGCACTGAGGGCCTGGACAAGCAGTGGAGGGGGAGCCAGACACTGGACGTGGGGCCAGACCTGCCCTTCCTGCCTGTGGCCTGATGTAGAGCAGCAACAGCAGGATACACCCCAGAGCATGAGAGCATAAGTAGAGGTGGCCACAGGGTCGGTTGCACAACGCCTCCTCAATGCACTTTTCCAGCTGTGCAGAGGGAGAAATCCAGCTGCTGCATCCTTGTTCCCACTGAAAGTGCTCTCCCAGGATGACATTTTCCTTAAGTTAGAATAAACCTAGATCCTTTCCTTTAGCCTGGCATCAGTGATGAATTGTTGCTAACAAGTCATCCCAACACTTCATGGCTTAAAGCAATGAACACTTATAGTTCACAGTTTCTGTGTGTTCAGAATAGGAAAATACTCAAAAATCATCCCTGTAGAGAGCAAAGAAAAATGAACTGACCAGATGCATGCAGACACACTTTGATGACTATAGTGGAAACATGACCTGCGAGGTGGAGGAGGTAAAACTGGACAGAGAAGGGTTGCCCTTGATCTTGAACTGTACTTTCCTTTGATAGTCACAGGAACCAATATGTGCTTTGTAAGAAGATGGTCCTGACACACCCTCCAGAAAGATCCTACAGACTGGCAACACCACATGTTGGGGCAAGAGTGGAACAACCTGAACCCCTGTAGACTGCAGCTGGGCATGTGAAATGGTGCAATCACTTTGGGAAACGTTCTGGCAGTTTCCTATAAAACTCTCATACCCCCGTTCTTGTGACTCAACCGTTCTACAGCAAGAGAAGAACATTTATTCACAAAACAATTCTCCTAAAACTGTACAATAGAAACTACATTCATATCCCAGAGCGGAAGCCAAACACCCATCCATCAGAATGCCTAAAGGTGATGGAATATTGTGCGCCCATCAGCAGCAACAAGGCCAAGAGTGGCAAACAAGCTCAGCGAGCAAGAGAGTCACACACGGGAGCATGCACATGCTGTGGTGTGTTTACAAGAAGATTGTGATAAAACCACAATCAATGTTGGGACAGGGAGGGAGGAATCAAAACCCACCCCTGAGGTCTTACATGGAGTTTGCTGGAAAGGAGAAAACTGGATGGGGGGGGAGGCAGGGGTCTTGGTGAAATTCTATAACACAATAGGGGTCTAGGTTACACAGGTTGATGTACCCTTCTGATCTCAGCAAATGGGTACTCACTCTCTGTGCTTTGCACTGTTTTGGGAGTTTTTTGTTTGTTTTGTTTTGTTTTGTTTTGAGACTAGGACTCGCTATGTTGCCCTGGGAAGTCACAATCCCACGAACTCAAAGCAATCCCCAGCCTCAGCTTCCCAGGTAGCTGAGATTACAGGTGCGCGCCACCAGGCCCAGCTATTTTTTGAAACCAGGTCTCGCTACATTGCCTGGGGTAGTCTCGAACCTATGGATTCAAGCGATTCCTAGCCTCGACCTCCCTCCCTAGGTTGGGACTAAAGACGCGTGCCACCGCACCTGGCCTGTGCTTTGCATTGTATATCCAAATGTTATCCATTGCAGTTCATAGACTGGGCCATCCTCAAAATCATCGCGATGGTTCCAGAGACTTCTCTGTATAAAATCAGTGTTGCATCTTCAATACAATGTGACTGGTGTTTCCTTGTATCTGCGTGGCTCCTTGAGGACTGTGATGACAGGGGCCAAGACAGAAGGTTCCCCTAATCTGGACTGAGTATACTGAATGGCCAGGTCCACTATAATTCTAGAACTTTCTGGGCCCCAGAAACTCTATGTTATCATCATCACCTTTTTGGGACACAGAAAGCCTACCTATCTTGGAGGCCAGGGTAGATACCCACTTACCCACAGTCTGACTCCTCAGTTTCATGTGGGCATCACAGAAAAGATGACTTGGGTCAGATAACCCAGACACTGGACAAGCAAAGAAAGGTGAGCCTCTGCTGCCTCTGAACTAAAGTCCCACTGAAAACAAATGCTGAATTCTAGGTGATAATAAGTAAAATGATAAAGTCAGTGGGGTAGGTACTGAAAACTGACTTTGAGTTTGGAGTGCATCAAACAAATTAGGTGAAAGGGCAGCATATAGGTGGTATACAGTCCCATCTAAATTCTTCACTCCGCACCGGAAAACTTCCACAAGAAAACAGGAGGGAAGGAGACGGCTCTGTCTGCTATGCAGAGAGAAAACTTGAGGGGTGAGGTCAGCTCTTAGGAGGCCAGTGATGAGACTACTACTGAAGCCATTACCCCAACATGGACAGTGTTATTTGTTGAAAAATTTAGGCAATGACATCACCTGTATCTGAAAAACACAGAGATTAAGAATAGCCTAAAACCAGACAAGAGTACTTCCTCCTTTTACCTGATGTCATGTATCTAAGCAGACCTGGTGAATAAGTTAATCTAGGGCCATGGGTGATGGCTCCAAGACCCAGGTGGGGAAGGGGAGATGGACCACCAGGGGAGAGTGTGATTGTGAATTGGGGCTGTTGGTTTCATGAGGGGAGGAGGAGCAAGGAAAAAGAGCAGAGACTAGGGAGATAAGACTTTTGGGAAGGAGACTGACCAGTGGCAGATATTGGCATCAGGCACAGAGGTTTTGGCTTCAGGAGAAGGACCCAGGAGCTGAGCTCTTTAAGCCTCCTCCAGCATTCCAGTCCCCTGAGGGTCAAGAACTGTGTGAAGGCGGAGGAGAGGTGACCCTGATGAGGTGCTGAGCCACTGTGCAACCTGGATAGACCTGCCTTGTTTTGGTGGAATTCACCCTATGCTAACTGGAGTGACAGGATCAAAGGACAAGGATGTAACCTGGAGGTTTCAGACTGACATACGCTGACTGAAGTAAAACCCACGCAGCTCCCTGAGGAGCAGAAATGGGGCTCTATTCCATTTGGGACATTTGTGAGGGTGTGCACTATTAGACTCTTTTATTTTGTTTTCCCCTTATCTCTAAATAAACCTCTATGTTTAATCTTATTACTAAAATTTGCTCTCTGGGAAGCTGCTTGTGCACAGGCGAAAGAACTCTCAGTAAAAACAATTAAAAAGAGCTGGGCACAGTGGCACATGCTTTTAAAGTGCAGCCCTAGAACATGGCTGAGACTAGGAATCACTTGAGTCTATGGGTTCAAGACCCGCTCAGGGCAACATAGCAAGACCTAGTCTCAAAAAATAGCTGGGTGTGGTGGTGCACACCTGTAATCCCAGCTACCTGGGAAGCTGAGGCTGGGGATTGCTTGAGTCTGTGGTACCCCGGGCAACGTGAGCCTGCGGTTCCACAGGCAAAAATAGCGAGACCTAGTCTCAAAAATAAATAAATAAAAAAGGAGTAATCTCTTATTCCTGCTATCACTACAACTATACAAAGTGGGAAAAGATGAGTGTGTGGTCAGGTTAGGCAGTGGGTCACGGGGAGAGGAGGAAGACCAAGGACCCCACTGACAGGAAGATAGGGGGACAGGGAAGAAGGTGAGGAATGAGTGCTAAGAGGCCAGAAGTCAGGCCCTCTGCATGAGGAGATGGTCCTCTCTGAGCAGCAGAGAACCAGCGTGGATGGGGTCAGGCTACTGAAAGAGCCCTTCTGATAACCTCACCGTCAGGTGTGTCTCCAGGTTCACCCACTGATTTCCTCTTTCTCTGACCCTGCAAATCAGTGACTAAGTGAGTAACTGTTAGCATAGAAACTGAATGCCTGTGGGTGACTTCAAGGGAGGTGCTCATGGGTCCCTTGCTCCCCCTGACTCCAGAACGTCCAGATAAGCAAAAGAGCAAGACATTGACTATCCAAGGAGATCTCAGCACAGAAAAGGTCCAAGGGGTTCCAGATTCAGAGCCGTTGCTCGAGAGGCCCCCTGTGCTGGTGGACACCACTGCCCACAAGGTAAGATGTTCTCGGGCCTTCCTGGCACACGACAGATGGCAGCACCCCTACCCTTGTGACTCTCTCCAGGCGCCTCGAGCTGGCGACAGGGCCAGCCAGGAATTGGCAACACATTTCTCTGTTTTCTTTTTTTTTTTTTAATTAATTTACATATATATGTCACATCATTGTAGTCCCGGGGGTTCAACCCCTCCTCCCCTCCCTGGCCTCAAGGCATTTCAGCTCCAGGAGGGGCCTCCACACACTTCATCCAAGCAACAAGGCCACAACAGCGCCCCCTGCAGACATCCACGTGGGCACAGCGGGCTAATGCAAGCGCAGGGCCTAGCAAGGTTGTGAGTCTCTCCATCCTCACTTGAGTCCTGTCCACACCTCCTATTTACGGAAAAGGATGTTGCTGTGCCCTCTTTTGCAGAGACACACAACTTCTGGTTAGAAATAGAAACACAAATGTCTGCAAAGTTGAAATGTGACTTGATTTAGAAAAATGCATGTTGAGTATATAGTCATCCCTGGTGGTAGGCAGCACGAGATGTGAAGGCGGGAGGGGCACGGACACCAGGAGTGAAGGCAGAAGTGGCACAGTTCCAGCATCCTGAGAGCTGGAGCCCAGGTGCTGGCCACCTACGCAGGAGGCTTGGTGAACCCCAGCAGGACCCCTACCTTCTGCACCTCATTTCTTTATCTCTGCAGGGGCGAGTAAGAGCGGCAACCGTCAGGCCACAGGCTCAGTCTGGCAGGTAGTGAGCACTCAGCAAGGGTCAGTTTCCTTCTCTTCTTTGGTTCTTGCTTCTCACCCCAAACCCCCACCATGCAAAATTATGTTCCAAAGTCAGACATGTGAAATGCAAAAGGAGATTTAATGTGTGTGCGTGAGTGTGTGTGTGTGTGTGTGTGTGTGTGTGTGTGACTAGTGATGGGTGTTGAGGGCAGGCGTCCCTATCCCAGTGGGTCAAGCTGCAGACATCTTCAAGATGCTGGCTAGTTCCAGATTTCCACACGTGCTCCTGACTTTGTCCTCTGTCCTTAATGTGGGATGGGTGAGGGGCCCTCAACTCTGACTGGAAGAGAAAGAATTCAAGAGTCCCCCTTTACCAGCAAGTTCATTAAGAGACACTGCTGAGACACTAGAGGCCTTCTCTTTAGGGCTGCATTTTTTAAAGGGCAGGCTTGGCCTTCTATGTACTGGAATTTCTCTTAGTCTTGGGGGAGTTTCTCACTCTGGGGTTGGATTGACTGGTATGATAACAGCTGATTGTTTCTACTGTGGCTCTTGCCTTGCGGATCATCCCCTTGCTGGTTTGACAGGCCAGTCCTCCCAGCCCCCACTTCTGTCATCCAGGAGGTGGCAGGTGTCAGACAAGGTGTCTGGCATCCCAGGAGGGTGTTTTCTCATCCATATGCTATGGCTAGACTTTTCTTTTAATTATATATATATAACATCATTGTATATCCTGGGGTTCTCTCATTTCCTTAATACCCGTCAACCATCTTTCTTAATCTTTTGTGCCCTCCATCTCCCCTGTTTTCTTCCTCCTGCCCCTCTCTCGCTCTATGGTTCGATCAGTGATTAGACTTTAATATTGTTTATTCCTCAAATTCTAGTCAAAGTGAACTTTTATTGTTTCATGATGGAGATGTTCTGACTATGTCCCCTGGCCACCCCCTCCACTGCCACTATTGAACACTGTGGTTTATAACCTTTTGCCCATCCTTGACTCACTCACTGTGCCCCCAGGAGAACCTGGGTTCCAGGAGGGCAGGGATTCTGCTGTTGCCTCTGTGCCCCCAATCTCCCGCATGTGTCTACACACACAGAGGGAGAGTGAGCCAGTACCGGCAGAGCTGCAGGCTGTCTGTCTGCCCACCACTGAGCTATGAAAGAGAATGCGGCATCAAAAAGAAACGTTCAGGACGGACACCTAAAACAGCACGACGCCCTCCCACCCCACCCCTGCAAAGTCTCAGGCTACAGTGCTGTCCAGCTCCCAGCCAGCACTGCTACTGGGTTGTTGTTGTTGTTGTTTTTTCATTTTTTTCATTAATTTTTTCCTTACATCATTGTAATTCCCATAGTTCTGCTACCACCATCTCATGGTGAACCATCGCCATATTCCCTTGTGTTCTTCCCTTTCCTATTTTGACCCTACCCTCTCCTTCTCTTGCTGGATGTCTCAGATCTATGGTCAACTTGCTGACTTTAACTTTTTCTTGACCTTTTGTTTGGTTTCTCTATATTCCACATATAAGTAAAACCATCTGGTATTTGTTTTTCTTTCTCATTTTGATGAGCATGGTCCCTTCCAGCTCTATTCATGTTGCCACAAAAGGCTTGTGTTTATCTTTTTTTTATTGCTGAGTAATATTCCATTGTGTAGCTACAGCACATATTTTTGATTCATTTGTCCATTGGGGGGCATTTGGGTTGTTTCCATATCTTGGCTATTGTCAATAGTGCGGCAGTAACACAGGAGTGCAGGTTTCCTTTCAAATCAATGTTTCTGTGTCCCTTGAGTAGATTCCTAGAAGCAGAATCACTGGATCATAAGGCAAGCCCATTTTCAGTGTTCTGAGGAAGCACCACATAGCTTTATATGGTGGCTGGATTTTGGGGAACAGACATGGGAACATGAGGAAGAATGGATGAAAGAAATGACTCAGTCAAAGAGACTGGAACTGAATGTGAGCATGAAACATCCAGCCAGTTTATTAGACCTCGAAGGCTTTTTACACAGTGCAAAAGAAATGGTTTACAATGTGTTAGACAAGAGAGGAAGAAGCATCTTAAGGAAAAATAGATTAGGCAAAATACCAGTTCCTGAGGAATAAATGGGGGTAGGGGAACATTCATTAATTTGCTGTTATCTCTTTGGGAATGTCTCCAAAGGATGTCAACTTGGAGGAATGGGGATGCGACTCACTGGGAAGAATCATGCCATTTCATCTTCAGTGTTCTGAAGCCAGATAAAACAGTATGTGACGCTTTCTTCATTCACAGCATAGGTCCTGGCCAGTTATGTGACTTCTGACAGCTGGACCGATGAGATAACTTTTTAGGCTATTTTATACATTCTTTCCAGGTGGGCTTCTGGCTTCCTGCTGCATCTGGCACTGCTGAAGTCTGGTACTTCATTCCCCACTGCTGTTTTTGTCTTGTTTTGTTTTGCTTTTCGTTTTTTCTTATTGTCTTTCTCCTCGGTCAGCAGGTATTTTTCTCTGCTATGGGATTTGGTTGGGGGCCTCAGCCAGCGGAATCCTACCTCGTGCTTATCTTACTCTGTCTCAATCTGATTGGGTGGTTCCGTTACAGAACACAGGTCTTACTTTCTCCAGTCGAAAGCAGGAATCAGAGTTTGAGGGAGAGGAAATGGTTTAATTTGCTGATAGGATGAGGAGGGCAACAAACTCAGTCTGAGAGACTACCATCCTGCTCTTTGGAAACCGTTAGGGGCATTTATTACAAGGGAGTTAAAAAAAAAAAAAAGAGTTGAGCAAGGGTCTGCGTGTCCTTGAGATAGAGACATTCTGGAGACCAGACTGGTGCCAGTCTTTTCGCCAAATCTTGGTGTTCGCCAGTCTTCAACATTAAGATGAGGCTGTTAATCATACCAAGGTTAATTCTAAAGGGTAGGGGTGCTTAGCTGATGGTGCTCTATCCAGACTGGGAACAGGTCGTTTTGTTAACCCCTGGTACGCCTTAGTTAGATTCAACTGTTTAACACCGCATCAGTTCCCCCCACCAGCACAACTGAGCCAAAGCCAGACACCCCTCAGAGAGGAAGACAGGATCCAGCTCCTTCTAGCAGGACATTTGCCTAAGGTCATACAGCAGGGGTCATCTCTCAACCTGACACCATCTGTGCACCCCAGGAGGCTCCCCTAACTCCTTATTGAGCTTCAGAGCTAACACCCAAGAAAGACACTAACATAGGGACAGAGGGAGACGCACAGAGAAAGAGACAGAGACCAGGACATTCAGAAGTCAGAGATAGAGAAAAGGGGGTATCTAGGCTTCAAAAGAGCTGGGATCAGTGTTCAGACAGCAGGGCTGAAGGCCTGGCTTTGGAGGTCATAATAGACTGCACCTCCACCTCATTAAGGTATTCAGGGACCAGCCATGGGACCCCAGGACCCCAGGCCAGCTCCTGCTCAGTTCCCAAGCTGCACCCCACCCCACCACCAGCCCTGATCTGCTTGCTGGTGGAAATGGCACATGCCACTCTTTTGTCATTCATGCTACCCCTTCCCCCTCCATAGGCTCAGAGACACTCTCAGGCCCATTCTTTCCCCAAACCACTCCTGCCTGTCTCTCTACCTGAGAGATCCCCTCCTCATCCTCTCTGTCAATCTCTTGCAATCACTCTGAAGCCCCATATCAATAGTCACCTCTCCCTAGCAGCCTTCCATGAACCTTCCTCAACCAGGCAGCGGCCCCCGTCCTGGTCATAGAACAGGGAGTGGGGCCCCCTCCATTCAGTGCCAATCTTACCTGCTCCAGCCTTGACACCCCTTTGCCCATGTCCTCACTCTTTCCGGCAGCCCTTACAACAAGCCCTGTGCCTCCATCCAGCTCTTTCCAAACTGGTCTCTTTCCACTCTGGTCTCAGAGTGGGTCAACACTGCCACACTGCCTGGGGTCCTCCCAGGATACTTCAGGCACCTGGCTGCCCTCCCCCAACACACATACTGCCCTTGGCAAGGGCCCCACTGTGCCCAGTCCTCTGCCAGCCTGACCCCTGTCCTGGGGCACCCCTCCCTGTGACTGGAACCCTCCAGGGGCCAGGCTTATCTGTTCTTTGTACTGTGTGCCAGGGGTCTGATGTAGCCAGGGCTTGCTTGCATAGAATCTAATCTATTTCAGTCCCACAAAAGAGGAATTACGCCCTGGAGGGTCCAGTTCTGCTTGCTTTCTTCGCCCTTCAGTGGTTCCGGGACTGAAGTGACTGGGCTTTTGTTGAGACTCTCAGGCCTGTATTCAGTGTTTCCTGGCAGGTAGAGCATGTCGGGAACTGGGGTGGCCTCTAGAAGATGAATGTGACTTCCTCCACTCCCTTGACTCCGCCAACTTTTATTTTTTCATTCTCAAGCCACCAATGTTTGCTTATGAAAAAAATGTATGGTGAAAAACATTTATTCACTGAAAAAAGAATTTAATTCTGAAAATGCAAAGAAGGGGTAAGAGTCATCTGTGATGGTGTTAGGGTCTGCAATTCCTGAAAGACCAACCAGATACTAAAAGTTGCATACTCAAGCTTTATTTTGCAAGGTCCAACAATACTAGCAGCTAGGGCTGCCTCCCAGAGAGGGAGAGAGAGCAACCTCATTCTGTCTTTTTGCCCCCCTTCTTATACTCTTTTTGCAGGAATTCGTGTCCTTCCAGGGGTCTCTGAACATGGGTTGACAGTTTTTGCAAGGAGGGCCCCAGGTGATCTGATCACAGGTTATCTTATTTTTCTCAATCTATTTCCTGATAGCCTTGGGGATGTGGGGGCAGCTTATGCCATGGGCACCTGGCATGGTGGCCTGGTGGCCTAAGATAAAGTAAGGCTGTCCAGAGGCCAGCCCCTTACTCATGTAGTGACCTTTACTTTTAGAATTTGTTAAGCTCCCAGGACCCTACAATGGCACCACCAAGAAATAGATGTTGTTACTGTCTTGGCACATTACCTACATCTGTTGGAGGGATAAACCCTGGGTACCTCCATTGACTTAACTGATACATACATTGATAAAGCTAAGAAAATGGAGTCAATTCCCTGTTGCTTTAGAATTGTAAATTTCAAGATTAGAATTCATAGGGGAGAAGGAAGGAAAAAACAAAGTTTTGTCATGTGAATTGATTGACAGGACTCCTTCCTGAGTCCTGTCTTGGGTGGGAAATAGAAGGGGAAAATGATACAAAAGGGCTAAGGGGGGAGGAGACAGGATCAGCCATTTTGGAGGAAGGAGGATGTGAATGGCTGCATGACTGAGGTGGCCTGAAGCCCGTGGTCTTGAAGCCTAGGCTTGTGAACTCATGGTATAGCATGCATAAGCCAAATGTGTGTGCTGAAGGGAGTCTAAGGAGTTTGGTGGTTTGAACTCCATGTTGGAGTTTGTCATTGGAGCAGCCGTGAGCTAGGCCTGAGTAAATGAACTTTGTTGATTCCTGAATCTCGGAGTTTTACTATAGCCTTAAGTCAAGAGAATGCCAAAGGAGAAGAACATCACACCTTCAACTACATGCTTGGAGAAAGCTGGACCACACCAAAGGAGGAATAGGAAGATGCCCTGCATTTGGAACACATGTTTCTAAACTCAAATTAATTGGACATGTGGTGAGGTGATCAGAGACTAAAGGACAGTATGGACAATGGTGGGGTAACTGCGTTTTTCATATTGATCTGGGTTTCACATATTTAGGTAATCACTTTGTTTAGCAATAAATAGTCTGCTCACTTTGAAAGTTCTCTCTGGCTTTGGAATTGCATAGCAAGGTGGCTATGGGTGGTGAGAAGAACCTAGAATATAAAGTGCTTTGAAAAGGCCCTGGGACAGCAGACAAGCTACAGGTTTTAAACAAAGTTTTTTTTTTTTCTCTGGTTTGGGACAAGGAGCTGGGGCAGGGGGCAGGTATTTGAATAACAAAGGTAACTAGTCTGTGGAAGCTTAAGAATTAACAAAAGGCTTTTGCCTGGTCTGTATTAGATTGTAAGGTTAAGATTTGACTCTGGCTTAGAAAGAACGGGCAACAGGATTTTTGGGTAAAAGAAAGTTTGACTTTTCTCTCCCAACATCACATCTATTCTATTCACTTGCTAAAAGCAATTTCTGCTTATTAGGCCAGGCGTGGTAGCACGTGCCTTTAATCCCAGCCTAAGAAGGGAGGCCAAGACTAGTAATCATTTGAGTCCATGGGTTTGAGACCCAGCCAGGGCAACATAGCAAGACCTAGTCTCAAAAAATAGCTGGGCATGGTGGTGCACACCTGTAATCCCAGGTGACTGGGAGACTGAGGCTGGAGATCACTTGAGTCCGTGGCACCCTGGGCAACATAGCAAGACCTAGTCTCAAAAAAAAAATTCTCCCTATTGATTTGTAAACAGCCAGGTAGCCCATCATTTACTCAATATAATCATGTTGCTGGTCTGACCTGGCAGCCATTACCAATAATGCCACAGTGAGCATCCCAGCCCTTCAATTTGTCACACCGGGGACAGTTTCCTCAGGACCCCAGGGTACTCTAGGTCAGTTGATGTGCGCTTTCTGCAGAACAAACATCCTCAGGAACAGGTTGTGCTTCCCACACATCTACCCAGTCCCTCTGCTGTGAACAAAGCGTTGATACAGGCAGGTGCAAACCTGACCCGCAGCCTCCAGGGCGCAGCATCCATATCTTACAGCTGGAGGATGCGGTCTTGAGCTTAGTGTCCAAAGGCAAGTAGCAAATTTCCTGTTTCACAGAAATTTCACACACACACACACACACACACACACACACACACACATACACACACACTGTTATCACATTGATAACAAGGGAATTCCAGCATCTACACGTTGAGCAGGATGCCATGCCTCTCACAGAAGAGGGCTAACCGAGCCCCACCCTCCTGTCTGCGGGGTGGATGGGGTGGAGAGTGGGGGTTTGGGGGTGGGGGGTGGAAGGGTTTCACCAGATCTTGAGATTTGACCAGCAGCTGTTACCAGCCACACTTGAGAGTGTATCAGCCATTTTGGGGCCTCTTTGGAGTCACAAGAGACCTTTGACTGAAGGCTTGAGCCCACTCAGGATGCCCTCCTTCTTGGGAGCCACCATCCAGAAGGCAGCCACCATCCAAAAGTCCTGCTGCATTTCAACTCCCAACCTGACCATGTCCCACTGACCTATCTGGTTTGCTGCAGGACCCCAGATTCCCAGGGGAGGCTGTCCCTCTTCCCAGCGGGAGGTGGTGGGTGGTGAGGACAGAGCAGGGTGTGGTCTCCAGAATCAGAGCAGAACCACATCCACATCCATCTTGGCTTCAACCTTCCCATCTCAAGAGCCTTTCTCGTCCAAAAACTGAGGATAATGACTTTGCTATTTCTCTTCTCTTACCCTGGTTTGGTCTTTTCCACATTGCTACTTACTGTGCCTGTTCCTTGGTGCCTACCCTTCAGCCAGTATGTGGTGCTGAGAATGACTCACACTCTAGCCTGAGTGATCAGTTTTCCCCAACAAAGGTCCTTTGCCCAACACTGCTGTTGGGTCTTGGCATTCCTGGATTTCAGGGTTCCTCAGTCCTTGACTATGGTGTGAGAAGAATTCACAGTCACTTCTTTAGCAGAAGCAAAAGCAAAGTTTACTTATAGATAGAATAAAGGCAGTCCCTGGGGGGAACAGAGAAAGAACAAGTGTAAGGGGTGGTGAGCAGGGGGCTCCTGGCTTAAATGGGGTGAAGAAGCTGCTCGCTACATCCTTTCCCGATGTGTCCAGTATGGGTGCTGCTGGAGGCTTAGCTCATTGGTCTAGAAAGCAGTTTTTAAGTCACTCCCCCTTCCACTGTGCCCCTGGGGTACAGGGGGTTGGTTTTATCAACCTGGCAGGCTGGGGGCTGGAATAGGGAAGGAAGAGGGGAGACTCCATTTAGTTGGAGTTGCCATGTTGTCAAGCAGCACCACCCTTCCCTTGGGAGGGGGGCAGCATTTGAGTTTTTGGGGAAAATTGCTTTACTATCAAGAAACCCGCCAATGTTAAAGCATCCCTTCCCCCCCATCCCTGCTTCTCACTCCCTTTGGGCTTCTGCCCTAGGTTGGGGTGGGGAAACTGCCTCTCTCCCCTCTGGGCACTTCTTGGCTCTCCCTGGATTTTATTGGCAAGTTTTTCTGGGGGCCTGGGAATAGTTGATCTTGATTCCGTAATTTTCTTTAGGCACTTTGCTGCCCTAGATGTCTAAGAACATGATTTGAGCTCATGCACTGGCTTATCTCAGACAAGAAACAGAAAAACAGAGCCCATCCTTTGCATGTCCCAGCTCCAGAGGACAATCCCTCAAGTCTTTAAATGGCCCCTGAAAGGCCCCTTCCCTTGGGCTTGCACTAGGGGAACACACTTATTGTTCTCTTTCCTGGGAGTTGGGAGGAGGCACCCCAGACATCTCCTGAGGAATTGTACCCTTGGTGCTTTTATCAACTCCTCCAGCTCAGAAGCCATCACATGAGGGTCCAAGGGATATGCCACAGATTCATAGCTATCTGCTCACACATAGTCTGGTGGGATCGTGTAGACTTGAATTTTCATCAGGAACTACAGAGGCTTTGCAGGGTCTTCATGAGCAAGGAAGTGACAAGGTCTGAGTAATGGTTTTAAATGTTAACTTAGGCTGTGGGTGGAAATGGAATTTTGGTTGAGGAAAATAAAAGTTGAAAGAGGGAGATCAGAAAGGAGATTGAGCTATGTAAACAGAGTAAGTGGATGGATGGATGGATGGATGGATGGATGGATGGATGGATGGATGGATGGATGGATGGATGGATGGATGGGTAGGTGGAGGGAGGGAGGGAGGGAAGGCGAGAGGGAGGGAAGGTGGGAAGGATGGGATGGATGGATTCAAGGATGCATGGATGAATACATGCATGGATGCATGAATGAGCAGATGGGCAGGTGGGTGAATGGATGGGTGGAAAGGTAAGTAGGTGGACGGACGGATGGATGGATGGATGGATGGATGGATGGATGGATGGATGGATGGGTGGGTGGTTGAGCAGATGGACAGATGGGTGGATGGATGGGTGGATGGGCAGATAGATGGGTGACTGGAAAAAATGGACACTCTTCAAGATCCAGGGTGGAGAACAAATTCCAAGAGAATAAGCAGTTAGTGGTTTAGATGCTCCCAGGAGGGCAACAGGACCTCAGGTCCAGGAGGAGGCATGATCAGACAGGCTTGAGTAGCTATTTCCTTCTGAATTCTGCCTTGAAGGTAAGTGATGTTAGTGTTTCATAATAATAATATTGATGATTTACTAAATTCTCTGAAGTTTTAATCATGCCTTCTCCTCTATAACCCCAAATTTGTCCTGTCTTACAATTAAGGACACAGAGACTCGTGGAGAGGAATGATTTCCTCCCAACTGCAAAGGTGATGAACTGGAGAGCAAGGACCAGCCATGCCTGTTGGGCTCCACCGCCTGCAGCCCCCACTGCGCAAGGAGGAGCCCTTCCAGGTGAAGGAGGCACCCCAGAAGGAGAATGAGGCCCATGCAAAAGCCTGGAGTGGGGAAAGGGCGAGGTCTGGACAAAGAGGCCCTGAGCTGTCTGGGCAGCAATGAAGCGGCACTGGGGGCAGGATCGGGATGCCAGGGATTCAGGTGTGCCAGGCTCATAGAGGTGCAGTCGTGCTTGTGAAGCCAGCGAGTGGGATAAAGACAGGAGATGATGCAGCACCAGGTCTTGGCACTGGGCTTGGGATCCCACAGAGGGGCATTGTCCATGGGCAGCTGGTGGGACCGGACAGTATCCAGAAGGGGAGTTTACCTCTCTGTGATGTGCCCAAGGGACAGCCAGGGTCCTTCCTGGGAAGCCTCCTGGCTCCCGAGCCTCTCCCCTACGTATGTAGGCACTTTTCAGTTTGCAACATGGCAGGGTGGCCAAGGTTCTGGCTTTACTCATTGTCCTCTCAGTCCCCTGCATGTGGTGTCCCGCTCTGAGCAGTCTAGGTTCTTGACTGCAACTGGCCCCTGAGGGTGATCCTCCATCGCACCAGAAGACACATGTGACTCCAACCCCAATACTAAACCAGAGGCATAAGGCAAGGAGACATGGCGCTACAGTCTGAGGGGTTAGAACACAGCTTGGGTTCAAGTTCCAGCCCCAGCACCTGCCTATGGGACAAGAGTCAGTTACTCACCTCTCCGAGCCTCAGAGGCCTACAGTGAAACCAGGGTGCAGACACCCACCTCTGCTGACTGTGCAGGTAATGAGCGTGTCCTGCTCCGGGGTGGGGTTGATAGGGACCTGCAGGTTGTTCACTTGTCACCTGATCACTGCCATGCTGTGTTAGTTCTTCACTTGACAAGTGTTCAGGATGTGGTTGGGTGCACAGATGAGACACCAGGCACTTAGAGCCACTGAGTGGATGGATGGGGGCCCTTCCCAGTGCTGTTGGCAGCCTCAGGTCCTGCTCTTAGCAGCTTGTGAGGGATGTGCTACTGTTCTCCCCATTTTGTAGATGAAGACACTGAGTCCCAAGAGGGAAGCACCTTGCCTGAGATACACCAAAAAAAGTGGCAAAAATGAACTTTAACCCTATTCTCCTGAGTGAATTAATCCATGGAGATGTGTATACCTAAGTCTTTGACTGCAGTTAGGAATAAGAGATGCACAAGGCTACCCTTCTCTCCCCTTGGACTGAACTACAACCCTAACTTCTCCACAGAGCACGCAAAAGAGCAACAGCCTCTCCCCAGGAAGCAGGGGCTGCCCCTCTTCCCATTTCACAGATGAAAGAGATGCTGAGAGGTTAGGGAACACGCCCTGAGTCACACAGCATGGAATGGTGGAGAATGAATTCAAGCTCAGCCCGACCCAAGACCCCTCTGTGGCCACATCCCAAAAGGGCTTGGAAGTCAGATTTAGGGTTGAATCCTGGCTTAGCCATTCCTGACCATGTGAGGTGAGTCCTCCGTGGTAGTGTCAGGAGCCAAAACCCAGCGGGGATATGGCTCCCATGATATGACTGATGGGAAGACTGGGGGCACCTGCTGGATGTGGGTACTTCCTCCATCCTCAGGGCTCCAGTTCTCATCATGTTCCAAGGGAGTGGCCGCTGGGAAGCAGGGAGTCTTTGCACAGGCCATACTGTGCTCAGCCCAGTCCCCCTGCCACGGGTCATGTACTCAGCCCAGCCCTCATATTGGCCAGACCCTCCATTCTCCAAACCTCAGGAAGCTGGAGTTCCAAGGTATCCTCTGGGCAGGGCTGTGGGTCACTGAAGCCACAAATATTTACCTTGGAGATCTCAGCCCACATGCAGTGGTGATACCTAGTCAGGGCAAGCAGGATATAAGGCCGGCCTTCCCAGCCCTGAGCACAGGTGAGAGAAGCACGGGCCGAAGATTCCAGCTAATTCAGGTAAAAGCGTACGTGGGGCTGAACGTCTAGTCGGTGGGAAGCTCTGGGGTGCCATATCCACCAGGACCCTCGAGAGGAGGGGGATGGAGGGTAGAGGTGCCTGATGCCCTCCCCCAGAGGCCAAGGAGAGTGTGAAGGAATCCCACCCGCTGAGTCCTTCCCTGATCATCCCAGGACATCACCCAACCTGTTCACACCTGCTGCTGTCTGGCCTGCTGCTGTCTGATCCTGGGGACATGATACCAGCATTCCTGGCCCCCCAGGATGACATAGTGTGAACCTCTGTGGGACATAGTTTATGCAGGGAAAGTCCGGGGATATGATGCTTGAGGGCTTCCTGCAGCAGCCATATGGGTTGAGGATCTAAATACAAACTGGCTGAACAAAGAGAGAAAGACCTGCCAGGCTAAGGGATGTGCATAAGCAAAAAACAGGGCTGAGAGACTGTGTGGATGTGAGCACTGCGCTGGGTTTGGGGGAGGAGCCATGGCTGCGCTGCATGCAAGACAAAGGAGGAAAACAGGGTCAAGGTGCTCCTGTCACCAACCCAAGGGTGAAAGCATAGTTATTAATCCCATATTTATATACAGGGAAGCTGAGACACAGGCAGGGTGAGTTATTTGCCCAAAATCACCCAGCAAATGGTAGGCACTGGCTTCCAACTCCAGTGTATCTGATTCCCAGGTCTGTGAGATTTGTCCTCGGAGATCAGGCCTCCTGATGCCCAGGGGTGGGGCACCTGTGTCAAAAACAGGGGTGTGCCTACCTTCTCCTACCTTCTCAGCTTCTCCGGCTCTGCTTCCCATTCCCCAGTGCTCCCATCTGCTCATTCAACTTATTGCTCAGAGACCCAATAAGTGTCTGCTGGTTGCTGAGATGGCCAGGGTGCAGCCTGCCCAATGCACCTTCCAAGAGTCCATCCCCATCAGGGAGCAGATGCTGAAGCCTGTTGCAGGAGTCTCCAAGAGCTCTCCCTGCTCTGGCTTCAAGAAGACATGGGCATCGAGATGCCTGGTTCGTGCTTGACACCAAGAGACCCACGTTCTGAACCAGCCGAGGGCTCAGGTTCCTGGGTCAGTCATTTCCCTCCCTCCAGCTGGACAGTTTCCAGGTTTATAGGCAGTCAAGGGGCTTGGAGGCAGAGTCAGGGTGCCCACTGGGGAGCCCAGGGTGAGGTTACAGGTGACCAGATCAGCGGCAAACAAACCCAGCCCCTTTCCTCCATGCAGGGAGGCCCACGGCTTCTCCCTCTCTCTCTCTGCTTCCCCTCCTGGCTCCAGCCCCCAGCCGCCCATGCCACCTCAGGTTTACCAGAGTTTGCAGGTAAGCAAACAGCTTTCCCATCACTTCTTACCAGGATTCTTCATCTCCCTTGACTCCAAACTTTTGATCCTGGGCATGTGCCAGTAATTTTTTGAATTGACTCAGGATGTCAGTCTGCAAGAAAGGGAATGCTTTACAGAGAAAGAGGCACATGGGAGGGATGAATGGACCTTCAGCTGGTAGCAGGCAGGTAAGGGAGCTGCAAGAAAGTACAAGGAGGAAGACAGGAGAAAGGGGCAAAGCATGAAAGGAAGTGGCTGAGATGGACCTTGGAGTGCTATGTCACAGTGAAGGGGTGAGGTGCTGGAAGGCAGAGCGCCACATCTGCACGTTGACACAGGCCTTAAAGGAAGTATCTACACTTAGTCCCATCAACTTTGTGAACTAAGGTTAACTTTGCCCATTTTCCACACGAGAAACTGAGGCACAGAGAGGTGTAGTTCATTGTCTTGGGCCATACAACCAGCATGTGGTGGCACGGGAGGACACAGAGCCAAATGTCTGGCTCTATAGTTCAGTCTGCTGCCTACTTCACTCACAACCTTGCAGGACTCTCTGCCCCAAGTCACCAGACTCTCTGGGCCTATTCTCAGTCTCTCTGCCCAGCTGACAGTTCCTCTGTACTCACTCCAGGTTCTGGCACCTGCCATTTCTGCTCGCTGACCTCCAGGAAGATGGTCAGCCCGTGGACCCTTACCCTCCTTTCTGCCTTGCTGGCAGCCACCTGGGTTGGAGCCACCCTCAGCCCACCTGCGGTTCTCAGGCTCAACTCTGAAGTCATCAAAGAGAGTAAGTTCTGTCCACAGGTCCAGGCAGCTGGGGGGATGGTCCTCCAAAGGCAACCAGGACCCCTCTCAACTGGGGGCATGCCAAGCGCATGGGAGTCCCAGGCTAGGCTGAGACCTGTGTGGATAAGCCGCAAAGACTAGGGTGTCTCTGCTCTCCGGGGTCCATGATCGCACAAGCCTGCTGCCCTGAGCACCTTGGCTCCCACTCAGACCCTAGCAATGGTTCTCGCTGCTTCCTTTTTCTGCTCAATGCCTGAGGCTCTTTGGACAAGGGGCCCACAGGATGGTGAGCCCAGAGAAATTTTTTTCTAAGTATTTTTGTAACAAGAGCCCCAAATGGGGCCTGGTGAACAACTTGCCTCTAAACTTTATTAGAGTTTTCTGCTCTAGAAGCTGTTCAGGCTACAGCTCTATGTGCTGGAGAGGCCCTAGCAAATGGTCCCACCTATGCCCCCACCTCAGTCTTCACATGACAATGACCCATCTCTGCCCTGTCCACAAGGTCACATGATGATGAAGACAGTCAGGATGGGGCCATCCTCACCTTCCCCTTTGTCCAGGTCTCAGTAACCCTGAGATGCCTGGCTGCCTGCCTGGCCAAGCCATCACTTTACACTCTTGCTGGTCTCTAACCCCTGGTTCCACCTCCAGGTCTGATGGAGGAGTTGAAGGAGCACAATGCTGTGGACATCCTTCAGCAGCTGCCGCTGCTCAGCGCCATGCAGGACGAGCCAGTCGGGGGCATCCCCATATTAGGCAGCCTGGTGAACTCTGTGCTGAAGTATATCATCTGGTAGGTGCAGCACAAGCAAGCTGGGGGCTAACTCAGGCTCCACCTCTGCCCAGAGCATGTTCAATTGGTCAGTCAAGAGCATCAGTTCCTATTGACTCTGCCTGACCATGATGAGTGGGTCAAACCACATCCCTCCCTCCAAGTTCCCAGGGTAGTCAGCATGACCAGAAGGAGTGACATGGGAATGAAACAGCAGCAACCCCAGAGGAAGCTCACCTGGGGTGGGGGAGCAAAGGCGTAGGGTGACATCTCTCAGTGGTGGTGACAGGTGAGCCAATGACTCCACGCTCACCAAGAGAATCGGAGAAATGGCTTAGTGGGCACAGGGACCAGCCTAGACGATGGCAGAGAGGAGTGACAATCGGTCAGAACAGGTGGCACCCCAGCCCAAGGCCAGGAGTAGAAGGTCAGTAGGATCAGACCACAGAGGATCCAACAAGTCCCTCAGGGAGATGCAGTTCATCTTTTGAGGGAGGGGCCAGGAGAGTGTTCTAAGCAGGGTAGGGGGGAAAGCAACTGGCTGGGAGAAGTCAGGCAGGCCGAGAGAGTTAGCTTCTGCCTGGCTCCAAGCAGCCAGATGAATGTTTAAAATGAGTCTGCACTGATCCTGAGGCATGAATCTCCCCTCTGCCATTTCCCATCCAGGATGAAAGTCACGTCAGCTAGCATCCTTCAGCTGCAGGTGCAACCCTCAGCCAACAACCAGGAGCTGGTGGTTAAGATCCCCCTGGACATGGTAGCTGGACTCAACACGTGAGTGTCTCCTCAGTCAAGCTTGGCTGACCTTGATTGATTCACCCACCAATTTCCCCCCTTTCCTCCATGCAGACACATGGAAAAGAGATTTGCGGCAGGGGAAGAGCAAGAGCAAAGCTCCTGAGCCAAGAGTACACTAGCCTCATTCAAAGCGTGACAAAGCAGGGAGCAAAGGGGAGGGTGGCAGCCAGTGAGGCCAGCAGGCAGCTGGGGCAGATCACCGGTGGCTGTGGGCTCAGGTGAGCACCCGGCCAGCTGGGAGCCAAGGATGGTTCTCAGCAGAGGAGGGACATGACGTGGTAGAATGTTTTCCAAGAATCGTCCTGGCAGGTGTGAATGGGGCAAGAGCGGGAGCAGGGAAGCCACCAGAGGCTATCGCAGTCATTCAGGGGGGACAGTGGGGCTTGGGCCAGAGTGGTGGGCAGAAGGTGCTGAGCAGAGGCTGGCTTCTGTGTGTGTCCTGAAGACAGTGCAAATCAAGTGGATTTCCTGGACTGACTGGGGGAAGAGGAGGCAGGGATGTTGAGGAACCGAGGCTGAGGGGCAGAGGCAGGAGGCCATGGCCAGAAACAAGATGGGGAAGATGAACTGGTTGGGGAAATTGCCAGAATTCAGCTTTGTACAAGTGATATGTGCAGGGTCTCGAGGCATTTGAGTGAGGAGTCAGGCTTCAGCTTGGCAGTTGATGACACACGCTGGGGACTGAAACAAGGAGCGGCTCCCACAAGCTGAGGCTGGGATAGGCTGGGGGAGATGAGAGCCCAGCACGGACGCTGGAGGGAAGATGAGACACAGGTGGGCAGAGGGCGGCTCCAGCCTGGGCTACACGGTGCTCACAGCTAGGGCACCACCTCTCTTAGGCCCCTGGTCAAGACCATGGTGGAGCTGCACATGGAGTCGGAGGTCCAGGCCACCATCCGAGTAGAGACCAAGGGCAGGGGCCTCTCCAGCCTCGTCCTCAGCGACTGCTCCAACAGCCACGGGAGCCTGCGTCTCAGCCTGCTGCATAAGTGAGTGTGACTGCTTCCCACTGCGCCCTGGGGCTGGGGGGACAGCCAGGCGGCAGGGGGTCTGCACAGAGAGCACCAAGGCCAGAGGAGGAGAGGTTTATCTCTCCTGACTCTTGGTCTGGGATTCCTTGTGGAGAACTTG
>PVHY01002782.1:88291-119766 GCA_004024945.1 Uropsilus gracilis
GTTTCTCCTTAGCAGGACAGGGAGGGAAACACAAGCACCCTCACACCAGCATCTAGCACAGATTTCTAAAGGCAAGCTTGGTCCCTGTGCTCAAAGAATCTCTGCCACTTTCTACACCCACCTGGCTCAACCTCATCTCTCCCAGGCTGCATGATCTTGAGACAGGCCCCCTGCTCCCCAACTTGGTAAAACTGGTGAGAGGTGATGATGTCTGACTCATCCTAATACCTCACCTTCTCCTCACGGGTAGACTCTCCTTTCTGGTCAATGCCTTCGCCGACAAGGTCATGAACCTCCTGATGCCAGCCCTACCCAAATTGATCAAAAGCCAGGTGAGTGGAATCAGGGCCTCTCTGCCTTGCCAACATTGCTCCCTCTGTAGGGCAGAGGTGGTGCTGCAAACTGGTGCTAAAGGATGGGTGTCTTCTTGAGTGAGAAACTCTGGCCCTGGTCATTTCTTCAGCAAGGGATTCAATGATGTCAAGACAATGAATGTGCCATTATGTTGAATGGCACATTCAAGACCTTGAACAGTGATGTGCTTACAAACTGAAGCCCCTTTCAGTGTAAATATGTGGGTCCCAACCCCAACTGCACATCTGAAACAGTATTAAAACATACTGTTGGGGCTTCACCCAAGGGCGCTTATATAATGGGTCTGGGTAGGGCCCTATTAGCCCTGAGGGAGTGAGCTTCTCCCAGGATTCTCATGTGTAGCACCAGGGTGGAAACCTGGTGCTGGAAGCAGGAAATAGGTTTGGTTTTTTTGTTTGTTTTCAGAAAGTTATCATTTCTTAAAGCACCTTGTCCTTTCTCAAGGGTAGCAATGAGTATGAAGTTTCTTCTTTTAGGAAATTGAACCTAAGACAAATCATAAAATTTCAGAACATTGCCTAGAAAGGGGCTGTCTAGAGCAGACAGGAAGGCTTTTTGGGCTCCAGGGTCAAGTGAGTCGAATGTTTTGTTTCTTCCCCAAGCAAAACAGGTGAGGCCACGGCTTCCCACTGTTGACATTTGGGTCATGTAATTCTCTATTCTGGGGCTGTCCTCTGCTTTTCATAATGTGGAGGGATGTGTGTGTGTGTACATATATATAAAACAGTCTCTGAATCTCTTTCCACCCGAAGCCTCTATCCTTCATTCCAGTTGCACACACACACACACACACACACACACATACACCTCTAACTTATAAAAACTGAAAATGTCTCTAGAAATTTTCAAATGTCCCCTGAGGATCAGAATCACCCCTACAGATAATTTTCAGCTATTTGGGGGGTGAGAAGGGTTCAGTGGGTCAAGGGACGCATTGGGGCTAAAGATCCACAGAGGGCACATAGAGACTTTCTTGAGGCTGTGCAGGTCTGTCTTGCTGGTCTCTGTTCTCGAGTCTGGCTATGGAAGGAGCTCAGTAATGATTTGTTGAATAAACAAGTGAACAAAGGCACAAATCTCCATTTCCTTTGAATGAAAAAAAAATTGGGTTGTTGTGAACAAGACCAGGAGTCTGCTGGGGAGGCAGCTGGCAGGTCAGAAACACCCTGGGTGTGGGACAAGGGACAAATGGCATAAAAGCTCAGGGGACACTGGAGTTGGAGTGAGTTCTGAGCACCTATAATGGCTGGGGGAGTGGATGCACCTGAGCCTCAGCCCTATGGCAGGGAACCTGTGTGGGATGAGTACAGCTGCAGAACTCAGGCGAGGTTGCCTAAGTCTGGTCACGTTGGGGCTGTATTCTGCCCTGGCTGATGGTAGCTCTCTATTTGTGCCATTGCAGCTGTGTCCCGTGATCACGGCAGCCTTCAAGGATATGAAAACCGATCTCCTGGGCCTGGTGAAGGGTATGTGCACTCTCTCATTGCCTACGCAGCTGAGCCAGTCTCCGGGGCAGGTCTCAGACCTGAGCAACTCAAACCAGCAGCAAGCAGGACAAGTGTCACTTGATCTCCACTCAGGATAAGCAAACAGGAATTCATCACAACTGTGACTTCTTGACCACCTAGTATGTGCAGGGCTCCATGTAAGCCAGCAAGTGCTTCAGATAAACCCAACTTCAAATTTCAGTTCTGTCACTGACCTAGTCCATGCTTTTCAGAAAGTCAACTCCATCTCCTTACCTCAGATTCCCTGTCTATAAAAAGGGACTTTTCATAAGGTTCGTAACCTATTTCATAAGATTGTTGAAGAGTTTCCGGAAAGTTCCAGGTACATAGCAGATGTTGTACTTGGCACAGAGAAGTGATTACAAATGTGTGCTGGTGGATGAATGGGTGGATGAATGGATGCATGGATGCATACATAGATGGCTGCGTGGATGGATGGACGCATGGATGATGCTGTGTTACCGTGGGGTAGAAGCAAAAGGGGAACAAAGGAGGAGAGATGTATGCTCACACACCTTGGAGGGGAATCATGAAATCCCAGACATAGATTAGTGAGAAGCATACTCTATCACCTAGCATTTTAGGATGCAAAGAGGTTCATTCAAAGGGCCACTGAAGAGCAGTGGGAGGGGGAAAGAATGTACATAGGTGTGGAGCAGCAATGGCCTGAGTGTTTTATATACACTGCCCCCCTGATCCTCAGGCAACTGCATTACCCCACCTCACAGAGAAGGAAACTGGAGCTTAGAGAAATTAAGTCATTTGTCCAAGTTCACACAGGACATTGGCAATAGAAGGCATAAAACCATGTCTTCCAGTTCTAGGACTGGTGTGAATCAGATTGGAGCCAACATTTCCAGGTATCATTTAGAACAATCTGTACAACCCAGGAGGCAGATGTTACAAGGTGATGCCCTATTTTAAGCTGAAGCCTCCGAGATCCAGAGAGAGCAGCTCTGGCAATTGCAACTCAAACCAAAGTTGGGTCCTCTGCTTCCAGGGAGGTTTCCCTGGGGGCAGGGGTTTAGACTGGCCTTTAGACTTAGACTGGGCTGTCTTAGCCTCTCATTCTCGGCCTTGAGCCAATTAGAGGTATCGCCATCTGGTGGTCAAGAGAGGAATGCAGCGGCTAATGAATTCAATGGACAGACACAGTGCCTGCTCCCAACGGGAGGAACTCGTGAATCATCACACCCTGGTTGGGGAGGGAGAGAATTATAAGCTATAGTTGAGTTTTGTTCCAAACCAGGAACTTGCCATAAGACCACTCACTTCCACAGTGTGACAAGTGTGCAAGTCAGTTCACTCTTCTGAGCCACATCATCCAATACCGCCTTCCAATGTCACAAAACCTTTCTTCCTCTTCCTGAGCAGCACCTGTTTCCCTCACATCTGACCACCTGGAGTTTGACCTTCTGTCTCCTGCCATCAAGGGTAACACTGTTCAGCTCAACCTGCGGGTGAGTGTCATGGGGCCTGGAGAGCTAAAGGGGGGCAAGGCTGTCCTCTGACCGACAAGGGTCAGATACCATGGGCCTGTCTCAAGGAAGAAAACACCAGGCCTGGTCAGGACTTGGGTGGTTTAGGACAATTTTAACAAGCTGCCCACACTCTTGTAAACCATTCGGAGAGCATGTGGAATCTGAAGGCCACTCACAGAACATTAATTCCAGTGACCCCGGTATCCCCAGTCTGGAGCTGGAATGTGTACAAGGCCCTGCCAGGTCCCAAGTGTCTACCTTGAAACAGGAGCCCGGAATCAAGATACTTCATTGAGGATCACACAGACATAAGAATCTCTTCTAGTTCCACAGTTCTCCGGTTGTATGACTTTGGGGAAGTTTCTTCACCTGTCTGAGTCTCAGCTTCCTCTTCTGTAAAATGTTGTCCATACAAGTTTATAAAAGAAGAAAATGGAATGAGACTGAATGGGGACTTGCAGGCAGAAAGAACCCAATAGTTTTCTGCTTTCTGTAAAATGTAGAGCTGCTCCTTACACTAGGATTGGACTCCCTGGGGAACCAGGCAAACCTAGTCAGCATGGATTCCAAACCAGTCTGAATCCCTTGGAAAACTGAAGTTTTCAACACTTCCATCCATTTTGTTGTAGTTTTTCATTTTCCCTCTACCCAGATAATAAGTGGTATGTCTGAGAAATTGAAACGTAACTGCTAAATAAGACTTCTAGGTTCTTTTAAAATTAGGAATTATCCCAGGTATGCAGGTGGAGTATTAATTGCTAGGTACCTGAGGTAACTTTTCATCTACAGCAAGACATTGAACTCCAGGTTAAGCTTCCTGGCAGAAAATGCAAAAAAGGAAACAGGTTAAATGTTGTAATTTTCTTATGAATTGTTATTGAGTAAGCTGTAGAGCTAAAGTTCCCAGATAACTCTGTCCTCTATGTCTCCTTAGGCCAAGTTGTTGAACTCTCAGGGAAAGGTGACCAAGCAATTCAATGAGTCTACACTTCCACTGACAATGCCTATCCTAGACAACACTCCTTTCAGTTTTGCTGTGAGGCAGGATGTGGTAAATGCTGCAGTAGCTGCCTTGCTTCCTCCAGAAGAACTTATGGTCCTGTTGGATTATGTGGTAAGCCTCATCCTGAGACAAAGTATGGAGCCCCCTCTCTGCATCATGGGAATTTTCTGAATAAAAAGGGGCACAGTGACTCTTTAGATCTCCAGAATGAATCCTCTGTCAGCTCTACCTTGGAAAACTCACTCTTTCTCATAACAGCTCTAAGGAAGAAAATTCCCCATAACACCTAGCCCCAGTCCTTGTTCTGTCTTTGGAAACTGAGAAACCTGCTTCCTCTACCAAATAACAATCCTTTTAAAGGGCACCAGTTACTAAATGGTCTGGGGATGGCAGCTGTGCCACTGCTGTCCACTACCATGTCCTTGGCAGACATCACTAATCAATCAGGGCCCTCCTTCCTATTGAGCCTAGATGCCAACACAGCCCTGAAATTCTTCTCAACTCACCACAACAGGAAACAGTCTCCAGTCAACTGGAGTGTGCCACCTCCTCCATGCTGGGAAAACTGAGGTCCAGAAGTGAGAAATGTGGGCATAAAGTTACAAGAGGGAATCTCAGGACTTCAGATAGATAGCAAGCTCTTGAGGATTAAAACCCAGGAGAAGTAGCTGAGATGGCAAAGAAGTAACAGTGGAGACCAGCAACAACATTCATGAGTGTTGTAAGAATAAAGCCATTTCTCTATGTTCTCTGGGAGCAATGAGCTATCTGCAGACCCACCACCAACAACAACCCTCAGTAAAAGTCCAGGCCAGCAAAGGCTCCGAGCCCCACATGCCCCTGACAGTACTAAATAATGTAGCCTTTGTTCCACCAGTGAAAGACACATGCCTGTACCACCAGGCCCACCCAGCTTTTCCAGGATTCTGGGGATCCCAGGAGTGGGGGTGCTGGAAGCACACCTCTCCTCCCCTCTCCAGTGACCTGGTCTGGTTTCCTTCCATTCTCAGCTTCCTGAGTTGGCTCGCCGGCTGAAGTCAAGCCTCATGGTCATCAGTGAAAAGGTAGGTTCATTTGCCATCTGCAGCTTGATGTGGATTTGCTGTGGTTTGTCCACTGGCCTCTGAAAAGGGCACTGTCCTTTCCAGCACTGGTGGCTATCACAGACCAGGTCGAAGATTTCCATAAAATGGAACAGTTTAACCATAATTACACAGATAACACTGCTAAGGATAGTGCTTATGGAGCACCTAGCATAATCCAGACTAGGAAGGGCCCCCTGGAGGGAAGGGCATCCCAGGCAGAGCAGAAAGCAAAACCTGAGTCTGTGAGATAGAGGAGGCCAACAACCTAGTCCAGGGCCAGGGAGGGATAATGTGCCTGGAATACGGCAAGAAGGCAGGGAGGAGGTTGGAAGAGCGGGCAGGGGTCAGGTCACATGGGGCCATATGGGAACGATGGGTCAGGCACTGTCACAGGAGGCCCTGTGTCCTTCCAGGCTGCGAATCAATTGGAGCGCACACAGATTGTGAAGGTCCTAACTCAAGACACCCCAGAGCTCTTTCTGGACCAGGGCAGAGCCAAGGTGGCCCAACTCATAGTGCTGGAAGTATTTGCCACCAACGAAGTCCGCCGCCCCTTCTTCACCCTGGGCATTGTGAGTTCAATTCCTTGTGGCTTTGGCAGTGATCTCGGGGATCACTTCCTATCACCACTCCACCTCTTACCTCTTGTTTTGCTAAATATTTCTACATTCTTGTCACCCAGCAGGGATAGGAGGGAGCTCTAAGCCAAAAGTCAAGAGTTTAGGGACCCTCTTCTAATCTGTGATGTTATCAGTCATTTGGTTCTTTTGTACCCTTTTGCTGGTCAGTTGTGGCCAGAAGAGCACCCAGAGGCAGAAGGAAAACAACCTCCCAGCTAGACAGCGTTGTTCAAGCAAGGCTAGTGCTCCAAGAAGAGGCAGCACCAAGTGTCAGCACTCAGCTTGGGGTGGATGCTTGCCCTATAAAGGGAATTTGAGTGAGGAGTCAACCACCTCTCCTGCAGAGGGCTGAAAGAGGAGAGTGGCCAGGCAGGATTGCTGGTTGGAAACTGGGGTCATGCCTAACCATGAAGTCTGGACAGTATCTGGCTTAGAGAGTAACCTTGACCCTCTCCTGTAGCCAGGCCACTGTGTACAAGTGTACAGGTTGTCCGTTTAAAAGTCAAGGCATTATGAATTATAATTACAAGATGCACAGTAACTGGGCTTCCTGTATGAAGATATTCTGATGCCCTCACCACAACTGGGAATGGACTGCCGATCCCATGCCAACGGCTGCTGACCTGGTTCCTCCATGATCAATGGCATGGTCAATGGCCACAGTCTACATACCACCAACCCAGGCCTGCAGGACAATTTCTTTACCTGCTAGGCTGACCTGGAGCTGAAGGCTGGCACCCTGTCCTCAGTCCAGTCCAGCCCACAGGTCAAGTTGATATCTTTGAGAACTGACTTAGCTTCTCTGATAATAATGTTAACAATTAGCAGGAGCTAGTTATTTCTGTCTCTCAGTCCCCACCCTTCTACAACAGGGAATATAGGAGGCACTTCATAGCGTTAGGAGGGGATCCTAGTGTTCTTAACGCGTGGCCTAGCTCAAAATGATGGCTCCATGCATGCTGCAGTCACCATCGTTCCCTGCAGCCATCCCTGTGGCTGTGTCCAGGGAAGAGTGTATCCAGGTGCTACCTCACTGAATAGAGATCAGCAAAAAACCCAAAGAAGTCAAGCCCTTTCCTAGGGTCCTCTCAGAGCAGCAGTTCAGTTCAGACAGGGCTTGATCCCAGAGCCCCCTTATAGAGCCCTGCTACCCATTTTACTGCATCCTCTGAAAGATACGGGCCTGACCTTCTCATTTCAGGAAGCCAGCTCGGAAGCTCAGTTTTTCACAGAAGGTGATCAACTTATGCTCAACTTGAATGATATCAGGTAAACGTATAAATCAGGGTAGGGACTCTGGTGATGAGAGGGGGTCGTGCCCAGGGACACGGGGGTTCTCGAAGCACACAGTGTGGGATCAAGTGAAGCTTGCTCCAGGGAAGCAGGAGAGACTACCTGACCTGGCCTGTTCTGTCCAGGACTGAGTGTGAGCCGAGAGAGGACAGGGAACTCCTCTTTCCAGAGGCCAGGCTGATCTGAGGCCATCCCCTCAGCCTTGGGTAGACCCTCTGGACACCTCCAGACAGCGGTGGCGATGGTCACATGCAGATGCAGAGCCCATTTGGAGCCCAGCCCAGCAGTCCCAGGCTCCAGCTGCACTTGTGACCACCACGCCCAACCCCCCCACTGTACCACCTGCTGCTGCTGTAGGGAGAGGCCAGAAACTGGAGCTTCCTGGGGCAAATCCAGTCTAGGGATTTATTTTGATAAGCCATAGGGTTAGGATTTTATTAACATAAATTCATTGCCAACATATAGAAATCAGAATAGCTGGTTGTCATGGCCCTGCTTGTTCCCATACGACAACAGCCTTGCTATGAATTGAGTGTCTCTTTAAGAGGAGATGCTTAAGTTCACTGTGGTCAAATTCCTGGGGTGATTTTCCTGTTCTCTGGGCCACTATCTCTTTTCTGTCTCCCCTATACACCCATTATAATGTAAGTTTCATGAAGCAAGGATATTATATGGTTCACTGCTTTATCTCCAGAGCCGACCCTGTACCTAGCACATAGTAAGTGCTCAATAAATGGTTGTTGAGTGAATGAATGATATTCCCAGGAGCCATTCTTATGTGCATGTTCCATTACAGCTCTGATCGGATCCACCTGATGAACTCTGGCATTGGCCTGTTTAACGTGAGTACTAGCAGGTGTTCTGGGGTTGCCAAGTTATTTTCTTTCAAAAGGAGACATTGTCCAGGATTTACCTCACAGGGTTTCTATGGGCAACCCTCTGGTGGGCTGGCTGGATTCCATGTTAACATCCATGAAGTCCAACCCATTAGCTCAAGCATTTGCTAAGCACCTACTGTATGCTGGACACAGGTACAAGCACATACCAATGCACACTCATTTTCCTTCTGTGATGATTTGATCCAAAATTAGAAAATAGAACTCTTTGCAATCTCATTTTTCTCTCATAGATTCATTTCAATGACCTTGAAAGGCCCTTTCCCTCTGGTCCCCAGTTTCTCCCCTGAGTTAGACTGACCTGGAGATATCAGATTGGCTAAGTCCTGCCTTCTGACATGGCACTCATTTGTTTTGATTTGGTTCCTGATGTTTTACCTTGTTAAATTTTTTTACCACTATTTTTAAATAGGGAGGTTTGTACTTCCAAGCCAGGATTCCTAGCTTCCCTCAGGAAGGTAGAAACTCAATTCCTCACAGAAAATTCTGCTGGAACAGAGCCAAGGAGCCCAAGAGGGTGGGGTGAGGGGCAAGGGATGCATCCTTCCAGTGTGCGCCATCTCCCCTACCGGGACAGGCCAGCAGAGATGCATGCTCTCCAGCCTGACTGGTCTGGACGCCACACAGTTCTAAGTTGCAGATCACCTGGGAGTCCAGCATTTCTACCCCTTGCCCTCGTCATGACCTTGGTTTGCCCGTCCAAGGAGCGGTTGGGTAGACTCCAGCGTCTCAGCTGGGATGATAGCGTCCCTTCTCTCTCACAGCCTGAACTTCTCAAAGACATCGTCACTGAGATCCTCGTCTCTGTCCTGCTACCAAACGAGAATGGTGCGTACCTTTACTTCCCAACCTCCTGATCCCAGGGCGGGAGGTTGGAGGTTTTGCCCTTCTGCCTGCATTGTAGCCATTCATTTCCACTTACCAATCCTATCCCTAAACCACCTGGTTTCCCATGGGAAGTGGTTCTCCCATCTCCAACTCTGACCAGGGGCTCTCCCATCTCCAACTCTATACCAGGGTTTAGGTGAGGACAGATGAACTGGCAAGGCTCTAGCACACAGGCTCAAAGCAGGAGAGAGACTGTAAACGCATAACCAGAGACAGACCCAGACAGACCTGCTTCAGGTTCCTGCTCTTTTCCTGTTAGCTGCCTGGCCCAGGATGAGCTGCTGCCTATGATTCTGACTGCAGATTCTCCATGTACAGAATGGAGAAATAAGAGTAGCTTCATTAGAGGAACAGAGGAGGTGAATTTATAAGAGGCAGACAAGCTCCTCAGCAGAGTTGCTGCTTCCATTTCTTCCCCACTGCTGTCACTGGCATTGGCATCTGTGTTACTAGAGGAGGAAGCAAAGAAAAAGGGTAGAATTACTCTGGTTAGCCCTTGCTGTTGAGGTTGAGAAAATCAATGATCTGATTTTCTGACCCCAACTTTTTTATTCAAATAAAAATCTCAGACCATACTTCTGCTGTGGATAATGGGAGCCCCTGGTAATTTTGAGAATGTGAGGTGGTGTGTGGGGTACCTTTTGGGGAGAAACCTAAAACCAACACTGGAGGCTAGGGGTGCAGAGATGAGGCTGGGTTCATACCAGAACTGGAAAACAGGTGGACAGAGATGAAATGGACGGTCCAAGCCAGACCTGCCAAGTTCTGGGCCCCACTTTTGGAACCAAATCTGCCCACAGACACAACTCAGAGCTCCTTCTCTAACCACATTTGTATTTCAGGCAAATTAAGAAATGGGGTCTCTATGTCAATAGTGAAAGTCTTGGGATTCAAGGAAGCATCATGCTCCCTGACCAAGGTGAGTGGGCAAAGCACCCAGCCCCACTGGGACAGTCTCTGGGAGGTGCCTGGGCTGGGAGGGGGCTCCACTTCCATTCTGGCCTCTCTGGTCACTCAGGCCTATGAGAAAATCCCTTTTCCCCTCATGGCCTCCCACCCTCATCTGTAAACATGGGGGAGTGTGACTGACCTGGCTTGGGCTAAAGGCCTCCAGCCTTGTCCACCCTACCTGCCATTCATTCATTGTCCTCACCCCCATAAGGCCTGGCCCACCACAATGGTCAACAAATGTTTGCTCAGAGAATGAGTCTCCTTAACATTTGGCAAGGCGGGGAGCTGTAGTTGCTTCACCCCCTCCCCAAATATTCACTACAGTGAATCACTCTCCATCATTGAACAACTCATACTCATTTGTGTCAGGCACTGGGGTATGGATAGCATCCTGCTCATGTGGTAGATCCTGCTGTAATCCACATTTTACAGATGGGGAGACTGAGACTCAAAGATAATCAGTCAGTTTCCAAGGTCACACACCCAGTGAGTTACAGTAGACACTTGTACTCAACACTTACTCTCATAGCCCACTGCGTTGGGGCCCAACCTCCAAGAGAATGAGGGAGTTCATCTCAATCAACCCACCATCAGGAATTAATTGAGCACCTACTGTTTACAGGGCACTGAGCACAAATATGAACAAAACACATAGAAACCCTTGCCCTCGGTACTGTCTAGTCCATTGCAAAGTGGGAGTGATTAAAAACAGAATTCTCAGCAACAAAGAAAATCCACTGTTTACCCTTCCATGGCCAACATGTGCACCCAAGACCAGGGAAACACTTCTTATCCAACCAGAAACTCTAGTTACCCCTGACTTGTCCAGATCTATGTACTAGTATCTCTGAGGTGATGAGCTATGTGGTTGTGGAAAGATCCCCAAAAGAGAGGAAGTCTCAAAAATGCTCCCAATTGGGGTTGCCTGTAGGGGAAGGACAAGAGGCTTTGTTCACTGTTGCAAATATGAGCTGATGTTTGATTGATCATCAGCTTCCCACTCTCAAAACCCATTTCCAGACCCACTGGCTTTTCAGGAGGGGAGGGAGGGGACACATCCTGTCAGCAGTACTATGGCTGGTCCAGAGAGGCTGAATGTGCAGCTCCAGGGATCAGGTGGTTTAAATCTCTAGTTGTGGTATCTCAGGCAGATCCTTGGGCCTCTCTAAGCCCAATTTGTCATCCTTAAAACCCCGCAAATTTGAGTACACAGGCACACACAGATGGAGTACATGACAATGACCCAATCATGATAGGAGCAGTTGGTTTATCTAAGACATACCACCCTCTGGGAGGGTTGGATGCACCACTGGTGTTCATACAACTAGTGGCTGGGGTTTGGTTTATTTCATGTAGCTCTAATTGAAGGCGAGTTGGTCACTGTTTCATTGAGGTTTTCTGTTCCTTTTTGTTCTTTTTTTTTAACCTACTTGCATCACATGATCAACCATTGTATGTTGGATTAGAGAGATAATGCCACACCTTGGATCAATTTTCAAATGTCCTGTTTAATTTTATTCATTTGTTTTATTTTTTACTGTTGCTTCATTTATTTTTTATTTGATTACACACACATACATATATATTTTCTTGTCCTCAGGGTTCTCCCACTACTTTGTCTCTCATGAACCATCATCTTAATCTCTTGTGTTTTCATTTGTTTTAGATAAGCAGTGCATTGGTTTCCTTTTAGTAGTTTAAAGCATAGTATAAAATAGGCTTTAAAATCTCAGCAAAAATAAATAAATAGATATGAAATAGGAAATACGGTTTTTAAAAAGCTCATGGTAAAAGCTAGGTCACAAGTATATATGTCAATTGAAAAATTCTTTCACCTTGTTGTCTGTTTGAAAATCATCATGGTAAAATATTGGAGCAAATCTAACAGGTAACATATTCCTATTATGCTTAGCCTGGAAAACAGCAGAACAGTGTTGTTGAAAATTTAGCTGCTGGCCCTGATGGACATAGCCTGGAAACTGTTTTATGAAATTGGGGAGTGCTGCTGATTGGCTGGGCTCAGGACCACCATCCCACATGTTCACCCACAAACCGTAATATGTCCCAGACGCCTGCATGGTGTTGTTTTCCACACACAGATCCTCCTGAGAGTTCTGTATGGCAGTGAGTTCAGAGTCGTATCCCCCAATGCCAGCAGTCATGTTGGGGCACACAAACCAGCATAAATCACAGCAAGAGGTGAGGTGAAAACGAAAGCAAAGCAATATGATCTTCTCCTCCTGTTCCAGGATGCTCTTGTGGTCACCTCGGCCTCCTCATAGAAGCCTTGACAACCATCCTCTCCCAGTGAAGAATGGAGTGACCACCCAGGGCAGGCTGGGTCCCTGTGGGATGGCGAGTCAGCCTTGCACACCATCTCTCCCTGCAATAAAATCACTTTCTGTGACTCCTGCAATCTGGAGTGTGTCTGTGTCCCAACCCAGGAGTCGTTTCACCCAGCCCTTGGATGGGCAGCCCTCGGATGGACATCCAAGTCCCCTTTGGGTCATGTTCCTGCCATGTCTGGCCACATCAGACCCCAGTGGACATGGTCTGAGGACTGGGCCATCCCCCTGGGCCACCCAGGAATAAGAGTGCCACTTGTCCCTCCTGCCTCCTGTATCAGCCTCAAGACCACATATGGTAGGACAGCCTCCTTGGGGGGAGCACACTTTTCCTTCCTGGTGGTACAGTGGGTCCAGGCCTCTCTGTGCAGTGTGACTGGGGTAGCATATGGGTTCTAGCCTGAGGTGGGATGACTGCAGGATGTGGCTTTCTCTCTGTGAGCTTTAGTTTCTCTGTTCACTGAGGAAAATCATAGTTGCCACTCTGGATGGGCTATGCAAGGTTAAAATAAGAGAGATTGATCCTGGCACATGGGAGGTGTTCAGACAATGACTTGTTGGGTGACGTTCAGTCATTATTGTGTCCTGGCCTCCAGGATGTTGGGCCTTATCGCTGAATCCTTCCTGCTTGGACAACACATGACTGCCACTGTCCTCCAGCCTCCCTGAAGTCATCTCATTCAGGATAGACAATAGAGCCCCTGTTCCCAGACACAAGACACAGAGCCCTTCATTCACACGAGGGGCCTTGGGAGATGGGGTAGGTGTGTATTTTGGGGAAAAGACTTTGTCCAACTTCAGCATAAACGGATACAAGAGAGGCTAGTGGTGAGAAGACTGCTGAGGGTGAGCTTCTCCCATTCTATAATATTCCATCAAGAAGATACAGTAGGGCCAGGACAAGACCTTGCACTTGGTGCTTTTACCTGGCTCGGCAGACAGATGGTATCTTCTGCCTCTCTGTGTCCAGCCCAGGATCTCCCTTTTACAGAGAAGACCTCAGGAAATCTTCCATCTACTGGCAGAGGTTAGTTAATGAGGTAAACAGAATCCAGCTAAATTCTTCCCTTCTGTCCTATTCAGAGGTGAGATTTTGGAAGGGGAAGGAAACCTCCATGCTTCTGCTGGCTCCCCCCACAGTCCCTGGTGAGTTAGATGGAAAAGTTCACCCTAGAGCCCTTTTCTGCTCCTGGCAGGAGGACAGTACTTGGCATACTGAGACCCAATTGAAAGAAAATAAGGGAGACCCAATGAACAGTGGTAGAGGATCATGGGGGCTATGGTGGGGGTGGGGGGGTAGGGGTGTAACAACATTCATTTATAGAAGTGTGAACCTATGCCCCCGAAACAAAGAGTTAAAAAACAGTGCTACCTTGATAGATAGCATTTTAAACATTAAAATTAAATAAAGCATCTTCTACTCAAAGTCCGTGATGTTGTGACCGACGTTAAGGGGGGCGTCCATGCCGCCCACAGCAGCAGCGCCTCGGTTCCCACCTTAGGGGACTTTCATGTGAGTTTGATTGGTGGTGAGGACTCAGGGTCTCATAGCTGCATAGTGAATGAACTTCCCGATCCCCGGGTGGCCATGGGCCCTGATTACGAGTCCCAGTTTTTGTCACACATGTGCAACGTGACCTTGAGCAAATCACGGAACCTCTCTGAGTCTTGGTTTTCTCTTCCATCGTGAGAAGTGGAGATTAATTTAAATGACTTTTCTTGAACCCTTTCCGTGTACCAGGCCCAGTTCAACACTCACATGAGTTTCTCAGTGAATCGTCACAACACCCCAAAGATTTAAGCAGCTGTATCATTCCCATTTTGCAGACATGAAAAGTGAAAAGCAGGGAAAGGAAAGTAACTTGCTCAGAGTCAGGCAGCTGGTGAAGACACTAGGCCTTTCTGGCTGCAGATGCACAGTGTGGACAAGGAAGGGGATGGGGAACGGCCACAAGGGTCACTAGAGCCTCCCTGCTTCCATCCTTAGTCTGCTTTTCTCCACACACCCACCACACACCTTCACTCCCCGGGGTTCTGTGACAGCCACATCCTGTAATAGGAGCTTCCTCTGGTTCCGCCCAACATTGAAGGCCCTGCCCCAGGCTATGTAGCCAGGATGTTCCTAGGGAAAAGGCTCCACCCCTCAAAACCACAGGGCCCCTCCTACTTCCTCCTTGGGGTCAGTTGGCCCTGGGCCCAGAGCCTGCCTTGTGGGCCTGGGGGGTGGGGGGGTCAATCAGTTTTGGCCAAAAGCCCCTATCCATCCAGTGCTGAGAGGGCCCTCCCCTGCCTCTGACTCCCACCCCGGTAGAGAAGAGCGCCTTTCAGTACAAGCCCCAACCAGGGGACTTCCTGCTCGTGTGCCCTCCCACCCAGGCTGCAGAGCCTAGGTTATAAACGTTGTGTCTTTCTGGGACTCTGACGAGGGAGAGACTCCAGACAACTCTGTTCTTGGAGAGGTAAGGACAAGGAGGTGAACTCGGGCATTTCTCAGATGTTCCTTCAGTACCCGTCACAATGTGGTGAATTCTTGCGAAAGCTCTTAGCACCAGGCCTGCCTGGGTTCAAATTCAGGCTTAAGACCCCTGTGTGACTTGCCTTGGGCAAGTCATTTCTCTTCTCCGAGTCTCAGCTTTGCCATCAGTAAAAGGGTCCTGCTATCAGTGATCCCAGATCGCTGATCACTCAGTGAAGTGATGAAGCTTGTAAAGTTCTCGGTGTGGTGCCTGCCACATAGTAAAGAAAGACTCAGCTAGAAATCAGGGCCGGGTAAGCATAACTCAAGAGATGGAACAGCCTGAAGCACTGGAGGAGAGATGCGACTTGGGTGAATCAACTGAGAAAAAAATCAGTCTTCAGGATGAAGCACTGGTTGGGTGAATAGTGCATTGCATGAATGTAATATCAGCTAGAAGCAAAATATGAAGAGCTAATGCTGTGAGTACAAACGTCCCCACCCAAAATTCATTTATCTTTGCAAACAAACAAGAAAAGTGTCCTTTTTCTGCTACCCAATGTAACCACTTTCGAGCTCCTCTGCCTCCAAGCAGCAATAAGCCGGATACTGCCAATTCAGGGCAGTGCCAAGATTCTGTGAGTATCCAGAGTAGGCTCCACCTCGTCCGTGGACCCCTGCCCTTGTACAGGGGTTGCGCTTACCCACTGGGTGGCTTCTTTATGGGCATGGCTCCAGGGAGAAACGGTGTACCCACTGGACCCCGCCTTGCAGATTCCTGGACTGCATTTCTCAGTGGCACACCTCTGCCCACCCAAAGACCCTCTTGCCTGCAGGCTGTGGGGTCCCGACTATGCCCTTTTGGCCACCTGGGAGGGCTTACGTTCAGCAGCAGGAATCAAGACAAAACATATTGACTGAAATACTGAAATAGTTCCCTAGTCCTTGGTAGAAAGCCTGGCTCCAAGTCCACCAGTCACAGTGGCGCTTCTCCCAGAACTCCTGCACCCCCTCATCTCTCAACCCCCTACCCCTTACCATCCCATCTCCAACTTACCACCACCCCAACCTCCACCCCTTCACCACCCCAGCACCACTACCCCCATCCTCCTCAAGATGCAGAACCTCTATGGATAAAGGGAGTCTTGTGTTTTGTTTTGTTTTGTTAACCTCTCACAATATCACCTGCCCACAAGAAGAGCGTTGGCCCTGCTGCACTGTGTGCATCTTGCTGGCTGCGTTTCTCCAGCATTCCTCAATTGTCCTCCTTTTATAAATGCGAGAACAGGCACCGAGAGGGCAAGTAACTTGCTCATGATCACACAGTCCAAAGTGGCACAGTCTGGACTAGAGGCCAGTTCACAGGATGTGTGAGGGAACAGAAAGTACAAATATGAGGCATCGGGAAGGGTCAAGGGCCTGGCTGTGATCAAGGACTGGCAGAGCAGGGCACCAAAGAAAGGCAAGTGGAGAGATGGCTCTGGGAGCCGTGAGGCAATGCATCCCTGCTCGGGACATGGGGATGTTCCTGGGGTTCCCAACTCTATGTCCACAGGATCTGGCTTGGAAGATGCTGCTGTTCTGGGGACCACTGCTATGCTGGGGGCTGTTGTCCCAGGTTCAAGGGAAGGCCCAGCACCCCTTCTGCCTGCGGATCAGCATGAATCAGCTAAAAACAAGTAAAATTTAAGGGGTGGGCTGTGGGAGAGAACAACTCAGGGAAACGCAGGGGTGGAAGACAGCACTCCTTCTCTCCCCCAGCCTTCTCTCTGGCTCCACTTTGCCCAGAAGTGGAATTGGCCTTTTTCACCCTGAGCAGACCTGACCCTTTCCCTGCTCCAACATTTGCTATGGCTCCCAGTGCTGTCAGGAGAAACTTCAAGCTCCTCATCCTGACTTCACATTGCCAGCCTCTTCCACCACCTTGTGTTCTGAGCATTCCCATAAACCAGCCACCTTCCTTTCCCGTGCTGTTCCTTAGACCTTCAATGCATTTCCCTCCTCCTCAGCATCTTTTAAGGCACAGCTCTCTTAGTCCCTCTGATGGCAGTCCTTCCCAATTTCCCCAGGCAGAAGGAGACTCAGTCCTCTGGTCTCCTTCAACTCTGTGGCGAAGCCCCTTCTGTGGCCTTATTCTAAAAGATCATGCTGGTCTTGTCTGTCTGTCTGTCTGTGTCTTTCCCTCATGGCCATGAGCTCCTTGTTATCCATCACCTCCAAGCCAATCACCACAGTCCAATCTCACTGAGCTATCGTTTTCCAATTTCATCAAACTCCTGCAGGGCCTTTGCCCATGCTGCTGCCTCTACCTATATCGCACTCCTCCCAGGCCTTGCAGATTCCTTCATTTAGGTCTAGCTCCATGCATCTTCCTCAAGCCGCTCTCCCTGACTTCCTTGTCTGAGACAGAAGTTCACTGCAGTCATGTTCCAACTCAACCCCATTTCGTTGTCTTTGTAGCACTCTCAAAACTCGCCACTTTGCTTTTGGCTTTGCTGGGTTGTTCTGTATCTCCCCACTGGAGGCACATTCCCTGGAGCAGGCACCATATCACCCCTGTCCCCTGAGTCCAGGAAGGAGCAAGCACTTAACAAGAACTCACTGTTGAATGACCTAAATCACAGAGTCAGAGCAGGTGCTCGTGGGCATTTGTTGAGTGACTGAAAGAAAGCGAACCCCAAACTGAGATGCACCTGTGTCCTCAGACATCTCAGATCTGCTGGCAGAACAGATTGTGGAGCGCATGACTAACCTTCCTGTGATGGGAGAGGGTGCTGCTGTCCTCGAACACCTGCCCTTCGTGAAAGAAGGCCTCTCCAAGAAGACAAGTGGGCTGGACCTGTCATTTGTTGGGGACCTGCTCTCAGGGAAGAGCCTCCCCATGCTGGACAAGCTGCTCCAGGCTGGCGGGTGAGTCTGGAGGCTTTTTCTCTGCCTCAGGCCTTCCCCCCTCCACAGTTCCCCCTCCCCTCATCCCCTTTCCCATCCCCAGAGTTATCACCTGTCAGTGAGCAACTGGAGGGCAGGAAGCCTGGGTGTCCTTGCTGGCTCTCCACAGCTTAGAAATTGCTAGCAGTCCATTTTCATTATCCTAAACCTCTCCAAGCCACCCGGAGTCTGAACAGAGCAGGATCTAAGGCAGGGGTCCCAGCCTTCCACTCTGTCGACACACGGTTCTTGCACACTTATATTATTTTTAAAAATATTCTAGTGAATCGTCAACACTTAAAAATCAGGAAGATCTTAGCCAAAGTCTAAGTTTTCTGTCTTATTAGTTCATAGGATGAGCATCAATGCCACAGCCCAAGTGACTTAAATAGTAGAAATGGTTCATGTCACAGTTCTGGAGTTCCACGTCCAAGAGCAAGGTGTCGGCAGGACAGTTTGCCTTGAGCGACTGCGAGCCGGAACTTCCTCTGCCTCTCCCCAGGCTCCAAGTAGTTTGCTGCTTGTTCCAGTGGACCCGGATATGGTGCCTGCTGGCTTCTACTGTTCCAAAGTCCCTAAATCGTAGGCTCCTCTCAGTTCAGGGAGGTTCTAGGACCTGAGGCCACTGAGGGGAGCAGCAGGCCCAAGTGTGTTCAGCAGATGACCCCTGAGTGGAAGGCAGTGGGGTGGCTGCCATCTTGCTTCTTCAGAGTCTTGCTTCTTCACTCCTCTTTGGGTGAAGGTTTATACTTGGGTTCAGACAGTTGAAAGTGCAAGGATAGCCCCTCCACTGCCTTCTCCCAAGTTTTAGAAGATGATACTGAGGCCTAAGCAAGAGAAGGGAATGATCAGTTCTTCCAGGCTTGACAGTGAAAGCAGGAACCCAGTGTTTTGTAGCTGAATTGAGGCTTAGAATTAAGGTCATCCTTTTTCACTACCTCACATCCCCCCACGCCCTTTACCTAACATACACACACACACACACATATTCTACAGTCACTAGCCAGGTCACACCCATTCCTTTCACAGGTTGATCATAGAAGATGCCAAAGGACCTGAGGTCACCCTGAAAATCCTGAGTGAGAGCCTGCTGCAGGTCACACTTCGATTAAAGCTGTACCTCTCACTCCAAGGGTGAGAATGCTGGATATTCCTTTCTTACCTCCTTGGTGCCAGGCACCAGGCAGGACTAGCAAATCCCTTTAACTATCATCATGAAGGTTGTGATAATCCTTTCCAGTGGGATGCATCTCAAAGTATTTTTACTGATGGAGAAACTGAGGCACAGACCAGGAGAGGGACTTGATCAGGATTGCAGTAAGTCAGTATCAGAGTCTGAGATAAAAACTTGACTCCTTGCTGGGGGACATGCACCCCACCTGAAATGGCTTCTAGACAGAATGGGCTGAGGAAGGTCAAGTTTGCCTTGGAGTCCAGCACACCTGGACTCAGCACCGAGGTGACTGAGCAAAGGCATCCATTCCCCAGGCCTCAGTTTCCTCATGAATGAAGTGTGTACATTCAGGTCCCCTATTGCGCTAATCTATGGCGAGTTCATTGTATAGCCCAGAGGTTAGATCACGTTCACCGAACATGCATAGTGATGTCCACATGGAGCTGCAAACACAAACACCAACAGTAGAAGTAATATGGGTGACATTTGTACAGGAAACAGGAATACTCTATTCCCTTTAGGAATATGTCCCTCCTGTTTTCCCTAAAGAGTGACTTTCTTGGCCTAACTTCCCTTTGTAAAAAAGATATGAGCACAGGTTATTTCTTTGATAGAATAATGGGCACAGATAAGTATTTCTCTGCTATACAATAAATATTTCATGGCCCTTGGAAGTGCAACTTGACCTTGGCCTGGAGGGGGTTCTAGCAAACTAGAGAGCAAGTGGCTCATCTCAAGGTCACCTTCACCATCAGCCCCAGATGATTGTCACCTGTCTGGATACCAGCCCATGTTGTCAGATCTTCCAGGTTCTCCTGTAAGAGTGAACTCTGAATTTTCAGTGAGTTCTCCCACTTTTTTCCTTTGAGCCCTCCAGGCAAGAGCAGGCCGCCAGCCTGTGACTGTTAGCTGTGACCTTGGGCTGTGGTCGAGAGCCTGCCCAGACCTGCTGTCCTTACAGGATCCTACGGTTCAAAATCCTCAAGAACATCCGTGCTGGGATTCGACTGGAAAAGACAGAGTACAGGACAGAGGTGGTTCTGGAGGAGTGTCACACCCCACCAGGATACCTGAGCATCACGGTTCTGGAGAAGTGAGTAGCTGCCTCTCTTGTTTCCACAGGGCACGGTCAGGTGCCAGGCCTCCTTGCACTGTTCCCACTGCTCAGCCCTTCACTGAGACTGAAAACTGAGGCTGCCTCTCCCCAGTTCAGTTATCTGAAGTAAATAAGAGTGTGTGGGACAGTGTCATCTCCATAGCCACAGGTTCTGCCCACCACCCATCAGCCTCTCTTGCTTCCACTTTGAAATGTATGAATAAGAATGTGCATCCACCCAGGTTCAGTTCTCAGCTAGGACACTTCCTAACACTGGTTCCTGGCCAAGCTATGTGATTTCGAGGATTTCTGGAAAATCCAGAGAACCCACCTGCATGGGGTCGTTGTGGGGAAGACATGAACTAACTTTTGGGAACCACTCAGCACAGAATCTGCCTTATTAGGTGACTTCTCTCAATGATGTTTATAGTCATCCAACCACAAAAGCTCCCTCTTCCTGGAAGTCTTCCATGACTTCCACTGCCAGAGATGACATCTCCCTCCTTAACAATCCCAGAGTCCTTTATCAAAGAGAGAAATGAAGAGACCTCAGCAGAGACAGAGAAGCAGGAAGAAATAAAGTGAAGGAGGGAAAAAGTCAGGAAAGGAAAAGCAAGAAGAAACAGTTGTGGGAGTGGGAACAGAAAAGGGAAGTGGGGGTGGAAGTGAGAGAAGAGAGGAAGAAGCACCAGCCAGAATGGAAGAGCACTTGGAGTTACCAAGTTAAACAGACTTGCTAAGGCTTTACCTAGCTCTGCCCTGGATTCCCCTGCCTCTGGCCTCAGTCTCCCCTTCCATGGTCTCTCAGCCTACACCTGCTCTCCCCTATCCGTAGGAAGAACACCTTTGCTGCCTGCCTGATGAACGATATTCTGGGGATGGTGACGGATTTTCTGGATAGGGTATTGCCCTTCCTCCTGCAGAAAATAGTAGGTTGTTCATCTTCCTCTGCCAAGGGAAAGCCTTCTACCTCACCCAGTGAGGACTCACTTATGCCTTCCCTCCAGGTATGCCCCATGGCCTCGACCTTACTCACCGCACTCCTGGAAGACCTACTGCACATCACACAGTGTACGTTGCTCCCAGCCCAGGAAGGATCTTATCTGACCCTCTACTGTGTGCCAGGGACTTCCCCAGGCTCCGGGAATATGACAAGGAACAAACCAGACAAAAACCTTGCCCATGGGGAGTCTGTTTTCCAGTGGGGAAAGAAAGGGGTACTAAGCCATAGGACCTTAAAAAGTCATCGGGTCCCCCTCTTGGGTTCCCCTACCCCTTAAAAAGTCATTAGGGTCCCCCTAATTTTTCAGTCTGTAAAATTAATCACAGGACCACAAATAGGACTGTTGAAATTATGCATAAGGTAAAGTCTACATTTTTAATTAATTTAATTATATTCATACTTACATGTAAAACCAGGCACAGTTATTCAATAAACGTTTATTGCTATAAGAAGCTCAGGCCCAGCCCATGGGCACCCAAAATCTAGGCAGAGAGGGAGAAGGAATTTCTCCTTTTTGTAGTCTTGCAGCCATTCCCCAAGGAATCCTGACCCCACTTTCATTTCCACATTGCAGCCCCTGCAGTCTCGCACCAAGAGGACTTCCAGTACTCTGTCACCACCACGAGGTTCACGGATGAGGCTATCGTGATGGACGGCCAGGTGAGCAGCCCCTGGACCCAGCAGATGCTTGGAGAACACCACTGCTCTAGATGGCGAAGGATACGGGGGAAATGAGATGGGGTTCCTCTGGGCAGGAGGCCTGAAAGGGAGAAGAGGAGGTGAAGGAGCAAAGGAGCAAGGAGGGGAAGGCAAAAGTGGAGAAGAGAGCAAAAGAGAAAGAAGAAAGGGAAACACAGCAGACCCCTGCCCCTTTGGAGTTTATGCTCAGCCTGGGGTGTCCTGCCTCAATCATGGGGGTCAGGAGAGGCCCCAGCAATGTGAATCCTGTAAGGATCAGGATCCAATGAAAGAGTAGGTGGGGAGGCTCAGGCCACAGAACCATTCCCTCAGATGGGGAAACTGAGACAAGACCAGGTTAACTGCATCTTCCCAACTCCTGTCCACTGTTCCTTCCTCATCCTCATGGGATGATGGGATGTGGATTAAGAGAAAGCGAAGGATTGAGTGAGGAGGAAGGAGGCACTGCTGATCATGATGCGGAGAGGGAAGGAGTCAGACGAGGGGCACGTGCTTCACCTTTCCTGGTTTCAGTTGCCTCATTGGTGAAATGGTAACAAGAGTCCCCCCCACCCTCCAACCGAGGGCTGTGGTGAAGTCCCCAGGAGACTGTACGTATACATGCTCAGCACCGTGCCTGACACATGGTGAGCATAACCAATTTTTGGCCAGGGAGGGAGACTGTTTCATTGAATTCTCCTTCTTCCTTGATTTCTCTGAAGCTTCTGACCCCCTGTGGCCTAGGCCAGAGAGCTGCAAGACCTGACCAGCTGGCCCCCAGGTCCCTCCCCACATTAGCCCAGGGCAGCATGGCAGACTTGGCCTTTTGGCCAGAAACTTACAATGTCATCCTGTCCTGCCTTCATAAGAGCAAGGAGATCCACATGGCTCCCCAGGACTCCACGGTAAGTGCTTGAAGAAGCAGGGTGAGGTCATAGTGCAACTTTATTGTTCTTTTTTCCCCACAAAGAAACCAAGGTCCAAATTGCAGAAATGCCTTTCTGGGTGGACCTAGGTTAGCCACTTCTCTCTGAACCTTACCTAAAGAACACCTGTTCAACTTTCAGCACCCAGCACAGAATTTCCATTGTTTGGGAAGAGTTCCTTAAACACATGGGTGCCTTTGTTGTTCCTCTCCTCATAACACTTATCCATTCATCCATGCTGCAAATATTTATTGAAGGTTAACCGTGTGCTAGGCTCTGCACACAGAGTTCCTACCCTTGCAGAGCTCAAAATCTAGTTCTGGAATCAAAAGAGAACAAGAAAACAGTCAGAAAAATAAAATGGTTTATCTTATTTAGAATAAGCAGAGCAACTGCAACAGATCAGTGAATGATGGGTAGAAGTGAAAGGGTTACCCAGCAAGCTATAGTTGGTGAAGACATCTCTGAGAAGTTGGCCTAGGTGATACAGAGGCATATACATAGTAGTCTTCAAGAAGAGCAAGTCCCCGGTTGTTGAGGTGCTCATTCAAGTGTCTGAGGACTCATCCCACTCTAAAGAAAACCTAGTCTTTTCTCTGTGACTTCCAGAGGACTGCATGGTCTGGCCCATCTCCAGCCCTGTCTCTTGACCTACAACATCCAGCTACTCACAATGAGTAGGTAACCACCACAGGGCCTTTGCACATGCTGGTCTGGTTGAAGTCCTCTTCACTATTGTACAAATGTCAACTCCTCAAAGAGCCCCACCTTGACTGCTACCTGACTTTCTAAAGTTCTCTTAATCTCTCTTCTCTTTCTCTTAATCTCTTTCCCTACTCCCCTCCCTGCCCCTTGTCCTATCTTTTCCTTTCCCTCCAAAACACTGATCACTCTGTGAGCATGCATGTGAGTAAAGTTATATATGTAAAGTTATATAAATACACATACACACATATTTGTGTAATTTATCAAAATATGTGTTTACTGTCTACCTCACTTAAAGGGCAGGGACTATGGCTTCCATATACTATATGGAAGGTAAACAGCATCTGCTCAGTAAAACATAAAATCTTAAGATCTGTATCTGGAAGAGATCTGATGTTCTTGTTCCATTTTTAAATAAGAGTAAACAGAGGCTCATGTACGGAAAGTGACTTGTTCAAGATCACCCAACAGGTAGGAGTAAGACTGTAGGTAGGTCTACTGCCCACTCTATTCTCTCCATCCCACAGGTGTGTCAGCTCTGAGACAGCCAGAAGTAAGCCCAGGCCTATAGAAATTCCATACCAATGCGTAGTTCTGTACCTATAAAAAGTTTTACACCCATGGGCAAGGCCATATGTGTAAGGATGTTTTTTAAGCTTCTCCTGCTAGGTGTCTACCAACAAAGATTTAGCAATAGGGGTCAGTTTATGTTCCTATAGTGTGGAAGATTATATAGCTGTTAAAAAGGATGACCCCATGTACTCGAGTTCATATGGGTATAGAAAAAGTCTGTCTGGATACAATTCAAAATGTCAACTGTAATTACCCCCAAGAATAGTATTTAGGGAGAAAAGAGAACGGCTGGATAGATTTTTATCTTTTACTTTACACATAATTGTAATGTTTTCTGTAATGACTTCTGATTTTCAAAAATCAGTGACAGGCAGAAATATGACAAAATAAGTAGAAGCTATCTGCTAGGTGTGTAAATATTATCTATAGAATTATTTCAACTTAGCAGCAGATGTGGAAACTTTCATAATAAAATGTTGGAGGAAAAGTCATTGAAACAATCAAAAGTGAGCCTTTTCAGATGAACGGTAATGAACAATTGGATGAATGGATCCTCCTACACTGAAATGGACAGATGTGCAGGTGATACACCCAGTGGGGAGCAATTACATCTCACTGAACCCCAATGATGCTTCCTCCCCAAACCTTCTCAGAACAGGCCTGCAAGGTTCTAAAGTTCACACAAGCTTTGCTCTTTTTCCAGGCTGCTGACCTCATTCAGTTGTTGTCACTGAGAGAGCTGGAACCCAGGCCCAAGGTGGGTGTGGCCAGCTTCTCTTCCAGCACCCCTATTAGGACCGCAGGGAAGATTCTGAGAAGGAACATGAGAGTCACGCAGGACACGTCCCAGTGGCCAGAGTTCCCTACAGTGGATGCCACAAATCACAAAATTTACTTCATGGGTATGGTCAAGATGAAAGGAAATGGTTCAAGCAAGGCACAGCTGTGCCCATGTGGCCAACAGCAGTGACTGTGTGCCATCGTTCCACTTATGTCGACATGACACATGACACCCTGCTTTTATCCGTGAACAAACTAGTTTCCACAAGGTAAATTCACTCACTCAGTTCACATTGCTTAGAAAGAGGTAGGACCAATTTTTGAACTCCTTCCAGGGTCCCAGGTCAAAATCCATGCTCACCGTTGTCCAAAGGCTTTCAGAATATGGCCCCTGATGGATGAACAATGAGAAGAGGTTAACAAGGATAGAATTCTATTCTGAGCACTTACATAGATTAACTCACTGAATTCTTGCAATACCTTTATGGTGTCAATATGATTATTATCTCCATATTACAAGTCTGAAAATTGAGGCACCAAGGACTTAAGAAATTTGTCCCAGACCACACAGCTTGCAAATATGGAGCCAGGACCCTGGCTCCAAAATCTGTCCTCTTATCTGTTATACGTGCCCAGAAGGAGGAGGATATAATCTCACCTCAAAGGAGCTTTAGGGGGGTAAGCAACCATCCCAGGGTCACACAGCAGCATTCTAGCTGAGCTCGATGAAAACTCAGGCATACTAAGATGGCCTTGTTCCATCCCACCAAGCTGGGACTAAGTCACGCCAACTCCTAGGCTCCGCACATTTTCTGTTTTCTTTCAGACTTCTAGTCAGTCCAGAACACATATGGACCTGACCATCAGCACCCCAGATGCTCCCACAGTCCACCTTGAGAACAACATGGCCACCATCATCCAGGAAGGCTCTTTGGTGCTCTCAGAGTCCAATTACACCATTGTCTCAGTTCCATGGGTAAGGCTCAAAGTTCTTGTTCTTCGGGGGCCTGTGTTTCCTCAAGTGGCCCCTTGGGGCAGAGTGACCGGAAGGTAGCTGCAGACCTTACCACCAGGTCACCCACTCATATTCATTCAAACTGCACCCAAATCGCCGTGATTTTGGAAACTAAGATGCTTGAACTCCTGCTCCCCTTAGTCCAGCAGCCAGTGCTCTCCAAGGCCCTCCTCAGCAGCTGAAGAGTTTAGCCTCTAAGCCCTCAGCATAAGGTCCTTGTGGGCTGGTTGTTGAGTCTATCAACTGTCTCCCCGGACATGACTGCATCCAAAGTTCTTGCCCACAAGACCAAGCATAAGAATCAGTGCTAAATGTGTTCATGCTAAATGTGTCTCATGAGTCTCATGATTCCCCAAAAGAGAGTGACCTGTGCTATAAAGGACTGGACCCTGGCAGGAATTCTGGGGAACACAACCCACCCCAAAGTTTTAATGTCCCCGTTCTAAGTGCCCTTGGAATCCTAGTTCCCACTCTACAGACTCAAAACTGGAAGGCACTTCAGATAAAGGGGCAGGAGGGCCACCCCACCATACATGGTGAGCTCAGAAGCTTCCAATGTGGACAGTAGGATCCTGGAGTAGTTGACATGTTCCTTGGACAAGAATTAGTCATCTCTGGCTGGAGGTGAAAGTGCTGGCTAGAGGTAACCTTGTAAGTAGTGGAGGCCCACAGACAACCCCTCAAAACCACAGCACCGGGTACTATACACCCAGTGACTCGGAGGAGCCCCCTCCTCCTATCCAGCCCTGGCCTCCCCTGGCCTGCAGCAGTGCCCAGCACTCACCCATGCCCTCACCCATGGCAGCACCCATGCTGTCATGATCTGAACACACATGACCCAGCAGCTGAGGTGAGAGGACTGGCTGGGGGGTGGCGGTCGGCCCTGGGATGTATGTCAGAGGGGTAGGAGTGAAGAAGATTCCTCTGGTTAGAACGTTAATTCCTCTCCTGTTCTGATTTCAATCCCATAGAAACTCCTTTCGAAGGCTAAGTTTGTCTCAAGAAATCAGAAATTAATACTCCAGTTCACTCCATTCAGGTAACTAAGCTTTGGTTTTGGGTGTTCAGAAAATAAGACAGGGGACAGAGAGTATGGTTAAGGGGTTTCTGTGCCTGCTGTCACCTGAAGCAGGGCAAGGGAGAGGAGACAGAGTGAGGAGAGGCAAGAAAGGAGGGAGGATGTTGTGACTTGCTGCACCCCCAAGCAGAAGCCATTCCTAAAAGGGTCATCTCTCTTCTGGTAGCACCAAGATCACCCTCGTTCCTTACCCTGGGCCCACAAGGCAGGTAAGTCTTTCTTATCTTGTTTCGGCGCCCCCAACACACCAGCATGGTAAGAGGCCCCAGGACTTATACGTTCCCTTTCATTCTTTCATACATTTAACAAATACTTACCAAACACCTACTATGTATGCAACATGGATTAGGTAATAGGATGTGTCTGTGAACAAAACAAAGATCCCTACTCTCGAGAAAGGTGCACTTTAGCAAGGTAAGGTTGGGTAATAGACAATAATCACATAAGCTGAGCATAGAGTATGTAGCCAGGTGATAATGTGATGGGGAAAGTGGAGGAGGCGCCAGGGAATCAGGAGCATGGGCACAGCAAGGAAGACCTCGCTGAGAAGGTGAGCATTTGAGCATCTGGAGGAGGTGAGGGTCTGAGCTACGGATATGGGGGAGAGGCCTGAAGACCCCCACGGCAAGGAGGATCTTGCCCAGAAATTTCCTTAAACAACATGAGGGTCCAATCCAGGGGTCTGGCACAAAAGGGGTGGTGGGAAGTCAGAGAGTGGGCAGGGCCAGGCTGAGTAGGGTGTTTTATTGGGGGACTGGGCTTTCCCCAATTGACATGAAAGCAGAGGAATAGACCAGAGAGATGAGGGTGGAGGCAAGATGTGGGTGAGCAGGCTGGTAGATAGATGCAGAGTTGATGAGACTCGGAGGAGAAGAGAGAGGGGAACAAGGGGGAATGGGAGGTACAGAACACATTCTCAAAGTCATGCAGACACATTTCCTGCTGAAGGGACATGACTAAGAAGTGAGAGAGGCAGCCAGGCTCTCTAAAGCGCCTCATTTTCTACAGATGGAAAACAGCCTTTTTTAGGAGATGATTTCACCATTTGCACCGCCACCAGGGCTGTGTCCTTTACCCAGAGTTCCCCAACTCTGGGCTTCCTACTTGTGCCACCTGTACCACCTGTACTTGTGCCACCATGTTCAGCAGTGCAAGGTTTCTGCTGCATGTGACCAGAGAGGCCTCCCTGAGGCATCAGCCCGTCTGTTGATGAATCCATTGAGGGGTGAAGCACAGTCTCTTTCTCAAGAGGTTGTTCGTCCTCCTATGCTCAAATAGTTTTCCACTGTCCCTGAGTCTGAGGCAGAACGATTGAGTCACCCCCCTTTTCCCCACCCTGAGGCCATTCCACCAGCCTTCATTCCCACAGGACTGTGTGCCTGTGCTCTCAGCTCCAATAATGGAAAGGTGAGTGGTGAAAAGAAACCAAAATAAAAAGGCTGAACAAAAACAGACATCAGGAAATCTTCAAAATTATCACCTCTGTGAGATCAGACCTGGTGCTGGCTTTCCTGCCATCAAATCCCAGACTCAAGAGGTTCTTGGGATTATCTGCCCAGGTCAGAGATTTCTTCCTAGACATGTCATCAGACCAGAACTGTTGATCAAACAGTTGCACAGTTGTGCGCTGTTCAAGCAACCCATGTCAAAGACACTATAGCTATGAATACGCTATATTGGGCTAAGAGTGCTTTGAAGTTTTTCTCAATCTGTCCAAATGGGCTGGGGCAGCCTTGACGAAGACCTTTGAGCCTCCTTGGTCACAGGAGATGTGCTACCTCTTGAGAAAATTCCTGCCCCATTATCAGGCCACTCGCAGCATCACAGAGTTCCTCCTGGGACTGACCCAAAGAGCAGGTGCCTGTGAAGCTCTACCCCAGCAATGAACATTTTATTGCAACCTAAGGTGAAGGTGTTTCTTTTTCAGGCCTGCCTCACCTTCTCCCAATCCCTTCACAATTATGGTCTTTGGCTCCAATGCCCATTCAGTAAGGAATTCCTAGGACTATTCCTACTCCGCTGTGGACACCTAGACATTGGGGTGTCCCCATTCCCATGGACTGAATCCACTTGTGCAGCTGAAGTGACCTTCCTGTCCTATTATCTGTTGCAGGAAACACGTCTAGAAGCCCTTGTCTCAGAGCTTCTGCAGGGCAAGTTTTGTCCTCATTACAATGGTGAGCACAAGTGCATCTCATCTGCCCACAGAGCAGGCGCTGGCTTCTGCCTTGCCCCCTGGGCTGGCTCAAGAATTACCCACAGGCTAAGCGGGTGTGGTAGTGCGTGCCTGTAATCCAAGCACTGGGAGGCAAGAGGCCAGGGATCACTTGGGTTTGTGGGTTTGAGACTACCCAGGTGAACATAGCGGGACCTGGTCTTGAAAAAAAAAAAAGCATCTGGACGCAATGGCATATGCCTCCCATCTACCTGGGCGGTTGAAGCTGGGGATCTCTTGAGTCCGTGGGATTGGGACTACCCCGGGCAACATAGATAGACCTAGTCTCAAAGAAAAAAGAAAAAAATTATAGACAGGCAAGGCAGAAGGAGGTGAGGCAGAGACTGAAGTCTGGTATATGGTGAGTGAGGAGTGCTGGGAAAGGGCCCTGTCTGTAGACCTCCCCCCCAGGCAGCAGGTGGTGAGAGAAGCTCAGAAGTGGGACAAGAGGAGAGGAAGGGCTACTGCTGAGGGAGTGGGAAGTGGAAAGTGAGAACAGCAGGGCCCTAACAGATAGTGAGCCTACAGTTCACAGCTTCAAAGCCACAGGGACCAGCAGACAACCTGCCCAAAGGAGCCACCCAAGGGAGCCTATAGCTACAGGTCCTGCATAAAGGGGGCCTCTCCACTCAGCTAAGTCACATGTTGTCACAAGGCAGATATTTTTTTGAGATGCCAGAAACCTGAATTTTTTTAATATCACCCCGATCTAAGCATGAACAGCAATGCAAATGTACATAAACACCATTGGCTTATATTTGGTCTCCCCCCCAAATATAAGGGAGTACAGTCATCTTTCAGGAGGTTGACCCGGGAAACCAGAGAATAGTACACAGGAAATTCCATGGAATGTGGCGCTCCATCAGTTTCCTCTGATGCACAGAACACACTGGCCTTGCACCCCATCTGACAAGGAATCTATAACACAGGAGGATACTGGTCATGCTGGAGTCTTGTCCAAAGTTTTCCTAGTAGGAACAAAAAGTCAAACCACTGTAGAAATCCAGGAGAGCTACCTGGAAGAAGTGGCCTGAAGGCATGAGACCTGGCAAGGGAAAGATTCATAAAAGTCTGTGCTACAGGAAGGGTCATCTGACCCCAATACTAAGAGAAGATTAAACGAGAGGGGTCCAGAGTCTGGAAGCCAGAACTGTGGAGTTCTTTGTATCATCAGAGGACACACAGGCAAACACATTCTTGTTTCTCCTCCTCCATTCCACAACATCCCCCAACTGAATCAGGACTACATATAAGTCAATAAGAGTAGGTCAGCCCCTGAGCCCAAAAGGATGACAGAGGGACCAAGGAGAGAGCAGGCCAATGCAGAAAAGGCAGCAGAAGGGGACTCAGCTAGGCCCTTGAGACCAGATTTCAGAAACTCTATTTGTCAAAACTTGATGGGCTCATTGGAACTTAACTTGCAAAATGATCAGTTCTCCAAATTTACTACATTTCTCAGTTTATTTAAAAAATCTTGAATTGAGGCTTTTTTTAATATATTTGAGCAGTGAGTAGAATCCTTCTACAATATATAAATAGCTAGTTCCTTAGGAGTAAAGAGGTCATTTTTCAGTTCATAGTGACTTTTTTCTCATTCTTCCCTGAGACATTTTCTGGTTCTACCAACAATTTAGTGCTTTTAGGCACAGATATCATTTTCAGGGGAATAAGTTTTCAGGAAGAATAAAAGTCATTAATAGACTCCTAAGAAGCCTTCAGCAAGCTGACACTCAGAATGCTGCTACTGGGACTATATTCATTAAAATGTCTTCGTAGGCACTGAATCTCCCGAAGGTAGATTTTTAATTGATGGCGAGAATAGAGGGGTGGAGACCTGCCCTGCATTGGGGCAGACTGATGGGGAGTGCAGATGGTGCCCCCTGAGGAAGGGGTGGGTTTAAGACGGCACCCCCAGTCCTTTCTGGGCTGTGGAGCAGCCAAGCATGAGCTGACCTGGCCCAAAGCTGCCCCCTCCCCCAGCCCTACACCTGGCCCCAAGCTGCCCTGCCCAAACCCTACATAACAGACACCACTGCCCACCAGGGCGCTGAAATCTCCCCCATCCCTCTTGCAGAGGTACTCAGAGAAAAAGACCTCCCACTACCCAAAGTCAAAGGCATCTCCTTCAACAAGGCTCAAACGGAGCTCTCCAAGGTAAGTGCTGGGGAAAGGAGCTTCCTGAAAAGGTTCAGAGACACTAGCCCGGGGTGGCAGAGCCAGATGCCAATCAGGATTCATCTGACTTCAAAGGCTGAACTCTTAGGCACTCACCACCCAAAAACTCAGTGTCCCTAAAACCCCAGAAGAGAGCTACTGTCTCTGGCAGCTACTGTGAATCCCCATGGGTGGGGCCCACGGCAGACCTCAGGCTGACTAAATACGAGGAAGGTAAGATGTGGCCACA
>PVHY01002783.1:0-24046 GCA_004024945.1 Uropsilus gracilis
ATTTTTCTTGCATTAGCAAAAGTATTTTGCACACCTAGGAAACCATACCCTGCTATACAAGCTTGGCTAGTGACTGAACAAAAAAAAGTGATTCATGGTGAACACTTTCCTTCTGGAATAATGGTATTTGTACTAGCTGTGTCAGCAGATACTACCTAAATAACCTGCCCCAAATAGAAATGCTGGAATCCTGAGTCTCAAACAACCAACCTTGAGTCAAAATACTATGTACATATTGTTGCACTTTGTTCCTGGAGAAAGGAGTGTATTAGGTGTGATTGCTCCCAAAAGGAAAATGTTGGCAGTTTGCTCTGGGACTCCTCCAGACTGCCTGATGTGTCTTTTTTCCATTGCCAACAAGTCTAACAAAATATAGTCAGTACTCATACTCTGCGTTCTGTGAAAGTTTCTAGTGAATTACCAAGCAGTGAGGATGATCTTGGGACCTCTGAGTTCTATACTTTAACATGTAAAAATAGTAGAAGAAACAGTTAAAACTTATGAAAGAAAAAATTGTGTATGTAAAAAAGCACAGAAAAATTATGTTCAATGTTGACAATCATTGAGGAAACAAAAATTAAAACCATGGTGAGATATCCTTACACAATCAAACTGCCTAGAATTTAAAGATGATCATACCAGGTACTAGCCGTGAACTAGTGATATTTGAATTTAAAGGCAGAATATCATTTATATTATCACCCCCCCAATGAAACATATATGCATAAATCTAACAAAGACAAGATACATAAGTGAAAAACTCTGAAAGTCAGATAACAAAGTCTAAAACAAAGAGATCCCATGTTCATGAAAAGGAGGACTGACTATCATCAAAATGTCAATTCTTCTGAACTTGATCAATCGATACGAATCAATCCTTGGAGATGAAAAGAGGGCAGGTGGGCAGGAGAAGAGGTAATTGGTTATATATCACATTTATGAAAGTAAATCATTTTTTAAAATACACATAAAAATCCTTTTGTGCTGACTCCAGGCTATAAGCACAACCACTCATCCCATGCACAATATAGGCAACTTTATTAATAACAATTTAAAAAATAACAAGTCATCTTTGGTTATTTCAACAATAGGCACCATATAATACCTACCATAGTGGGTCTGAAAATTGATTTTCATAAAAGTAGAGACAAAGGTTAGAAAAGTAATGACTCAACACATTAAAATTCCTAGTCAAAATTCTGCAATATAATCATCAGTTACTATATGTTATATAATTTCAAATCAGTGCTCTACATCACTAAGACCTCAAAGCATAGAACTTGTCTAGACATAAACCGCTCAGTTCAGATCCATAATCCGCTTTACAGCAATCATTGTAATTCCATAATTACGAAAAACCACCCAAGTTTTAAACATAGTCAGAACTTTGATGTCCCAAACCCCTCTTAGTAATGTTTAATAATCAGCCTATAGGAAAAAAAAATGCATTCATCATGAAGTTACTACAAATTACATGGACCACAATTTTTTTTTAAGTTAACATGTTTATAAAAGTAAGAAAAACAAAAATAAAATAATATATTAACTAGGAAAATATTTCATTTTTTTCAATACTTTTGAAGGAAATTCACCTACAAAAAATAAGATAGAAATAACTATTAACACTGATATCTACATAACAAACTCTTCTCTTATGTGGGCATTCTAAAAACTAATGAAGTTCTCAGTGTTTGCATTAACATTGTTGTCCTTGGTGATTTTTTTACTGAATTTATAATATTTTAAGCAATCAATAAATTATGTAAAAATGTATAAATAGATCAATATCTGATAGTTAATTTCTCTTCATTCGATGCTAATGCTTCCTTAATAGGAAACATTGTGAAATAGTTATCTATGAAATTTATCCTAGCACTGAATAAGGGGTCTAAAATCATTTTATACTAACACAAAAGGTATAAAATTCATTCATCAAAATCAGTGCAATCTTTGCTGTTGTTTGTTGTTATTGTTGTTGTTTTTAAGAGACTAGGTCTCACATTGGTGCCCAGGGTTGTCTCAAATCCACGGTCTCAAGTGATCCTTCGCTTCAGCCTCCAAGTAGCTGGGATTACAGGCGCACCATCATGCCCAGCTAATTTCAGTGCAATTTTTGTAGGCATGATATTTTTAACTGACAAAATCCAAATATGTAAACTAGGATATATCTGCATGATTAAGCTTTGTTGCTGGATACCTGAGACATTTCTTTTTTTTTAATTTTTTATCATTTCATCATTATTTATAGCAGTGTTTTACAACAGGCTCACAAACGTTCCGAAAACTTGGTCATTGGCTCATAGAAACCAGTAGAAGTTGGGTCCAGAATGTTGTTTAATTTGAATTTTCTAAAACCACAACAAAATGTATTCTCTGATTTTTCAGTTTTTATCTTACAAAGTATGACAACAATTTAAAACACTTATTATACAAGTTCAGTGTACAGTCCTTTGGGACATTTATGACTTTATTACCAATCAGTCTTTGATGGCTGCTGAAACATTTCTTAATCAAATTATATCTGATTTCAGGAATACAGCTTCACACTTCCACATGTGTGTATGCTTCATTTCACTTCCATCAATGACTCACTCCTCCCCTCCCAATGTCTGCAGTTACCATCTTCTTTAGAGTTTTGGTTAATTTTACTGCATTTTAACAGAACATTTTTTTTCCTTTGTTGAATGCAGGATATTATTTCCCTGTTTGCATACACAGGATATTGGTAGTAGAAACTAGTAGAGTTGTCTAATGTATGTGAATTAAACATCTTTCTCACCAATGCAAACTTCCCACTCATAATTTATCTTTTTAATTATATTAATTTTTATTAAGATCATCTAGTGTATAATACCATATATGTTTTAGATGTATAGACTCACACCTCTTCACGTGTATATTACTACATCGCACCTATGGCCAAGACATTCATAATCTTCCACCATAGTCAATCAGGCCCCCAACAAACCTTATTCCTTCCCATCCCATGTGATAGCCTCATTCCACAGTCATATATCTAGGGTTTCTTTTAGCTTAATTTCTTTCCCTTGTTTTGTCTTCAGATGAGTATAATCATGTAGCATTTTGTCTTTCTTTCTGACCTATTTCACTTTGCATAATCCCTTCCAGTTCCATCTATGACATCTCAAATGGTAATATTTCATCTGTTTTTATAGCTAATTAGTATTCCCTTGGGTATATATGCCGCATCTACTTAATCTATTCATCTGTCAATGGTCACATAAGTTGTCTCGCTAACATATCTATTGTTGATAGTGGGACAATAAATTTCTATAAATGCATATCCCCTTGAAATTACTGTGTTCATACTCTTCAGACAGATACCAAGAAGAGGATGCTGGATTATATGCAGATCTATTTTTAATATTTTGAGAAACTCCATAGGTTTTCCAAACAGGTTAGACTAATACACATTTCCACCAGCAACAAAGGAGAGTTCTTTTTTCTCCACATTGCTAATATTTGCTGTTTCTGGCATTTTGATATGGATCATTCTCATGAGTATGAGGTGGTATCTCTTTATGGTTTTGATGTGCATTTCCCTAATGATTGATGATGAGCATTTTTTCATGTACTTGCTGGCTATCTGTATATCTTTTCCAGAGAAATGTAGTCATTGACTTGCTTGTTTTGTTGCTATTGTTGTTGTTAAGTTGTATGAGTTCTTTATATAAGTGATATACAAATATTTTCTTCTAGTTCATATGCTGTCTTTTTGTTTTTATGATTTTTTCTCAGGTATTTTTCTCAGTCACTTCAAAGCTTCTTAGCCAAGCATAGCATAAGCTCAACTGATTCAGATTCAAATTTATTCCTTTTCCCCACAGTGTCCAATCATAGGAAGGGGATAAATATGTTTGAAGTTTAGTTGGTGCAAGGTCTCCTATATGACCATCTTCCACTCCCACATCCTCTGAAGTATCTGCTGTGTTCACTGGCTATACAATCTCCTGAACTAAACTATTTCCTTCCTGGAATCCCTGCTCAAAACCAAGAGAACTCTTCAGGGACCAATGGTTTCCAAGAAATCTTGCCCACATTTGAGGGCCAAATATTCTGGTATCTTAATGATATTGGTGCTTGACAATGTCACCAGGCATAGTGTTGTTTATGGTCATTTTCCCAGACTATAAGAAAGAAATGTGTGAAGGCCTCCAAGTTCTTGAGTTCCCAAATATCTCCTCATCTGGAGGGTAAGGGGAGTGAAAGGCAGGCAGGGGGTGGATTTTATTGTCCCATTGAGATTCCTAGGCTCCAAGAACTTCCAAAACCAACTTTCTGACTTCCTCTAAAACTTTCCCCTCCCACTCCCTCTTCCTGGCACTGAGAGTTGTCAAATCTATCAGATGTGGCTTATTATAAAAGTTCATTTCTTTGATGTCATCTGTAGATGACAGATGCAACAAATAATACAAGCAAAATGGACAGAGACTGAATGATTTATACTTTAATCTAAATGCATTCAAAGCAAATGCATGATGCATTTTGAACCGTATTACATAAAATCACTAATTGCCTTTATATTTTCCTGAAATTAAAAGTTATCATCTCCTGGTACATTCTATCAAATTTAGTTTTTATAAATAAAACTGTGAAGACTATTTTTCTCCATAAATGATTCCTCCATAATTCTTCAGTGATTCCTCCATAAATGATTTTATATAATTTCTCTTGGGAATTTTTTTTCCAAATAATAGATAGTAGTATTCTATTCAGAATATCAACAAACAAAATATTAATTTTTATACCATCACCAGCACATCTAACTACTCCACATTGGGGTCATATTAGTTCCAGCATAGCTAATCCTCCAAGTAAACAATGATGTTGGTGATTAGGCATGCACTCATTTTGTTTAGAGCTGAGATTAAAATGAAAGACTGGCATTTCCAAGAAAGTCAAAGATTTTCCAAAAGAGTAGAAATGGAGAAAGGAAGATTCTACTGTGATCCTAAAAATATCAATCCTTTGGAAGGCACTTTTTTCCCACTTTACTGCAGTACAAGTTGTTTTGTTATATTACTCACATAGCCAGAAATTATAGGCAACATGAATTGGAATTAACAGAGTGCCAAATGAGGTACTTATGCCCACTTTCCTATTCACAGTGGCCTTAGAAACTACAATCCTTTCATTAGCTGTTTAATTGTCCTGGGAATAACCCAAGTCAATATTTTTATTTCCTGTTTTCATCTGCCAGTGGTGAACATTTTTCTCCATTTTCTGAACATACAACTAGATTTAACATGGTAGTTTCATCAAGGCATGCAGGAAACTGCTTAGACCAAATGAACTGGAAAACTCAATTTTAAATATATAAGCCTCTCTTTTCGGAAAGAAATTTTGAAGTTCTGAAGATCTTGACTACAATCTTATTTTGTTGTTCCACAATTTTTTTGAAAAAATTTCCAAACATAAAATTGTAGAAGTTAATAATTTCAATTTTGTGCTTAAGAATAATGAAAATGTTATGTATGTATTTATTTTGATAAACTAAATAGTAAATATATGTAGTATCATCTCTTTTGTTTGATCTTACAAATGCCACCTTACCAACTAAACTTTGAGTTTCACACGCAAATCTATTTTCATACAAAAAAAACTTTAAGACTTTTGCAGTTCACTTTAACATCTTTTTATGAATTAGCACTCAATTAAACTCAACAGGTACATTAAGCCATCCTACATCTGTTATCTCTCAGTAAATTATTTTTTACCAAGTTAACATGTGGCTCTATCTGCAAATGAAATTTACTAACATTAAAAATAAATATTTTACTTTCCATAATCCATTTTTTCATTCTTCTTTCTTTTTTTCAAACAGACTTCATAAAATATATGCACAAAAGTGAACAATCTGCTCTTTTTGTATAATCAACCAAAAAGTGTGCCTGCTGAGAACTGGAGTTCCAAAGATGACAGAATTGGGTATAATGTAAAAGTGACTGTGCCTTCTGTTTAATGCGCTAATGGTATTTTTAAAATATGCATGTTGTAAATGAGCTTGATTCTCCAGATTAGTATAGAAGAATTATAAATGAATAGCTGCTTCAACGGAAGATGAGATTGGAAGGGATGATACGTGAGGTTCCACCTGGAGTAGACAAGCATAGCAGCAGTAAGGAAAAATACAAGTGTCACTTGTCAATTACATAGTAGGTGATTTGAAGTGATTGTGGAAAGTAGCTTCACTTTCAAGGCTATTTATCCGGAGCAAAGGGTTTCTAAGACTCTTGAGTTCTAACAGGCTTTTTATTTAACTTGATTTCATTAGACCCAATCCTCATTTTTCTTAAACTTTACTCAGTTTAAAGAACAAACGGTATTTGGGTCTGATTTTGAAAGTTAACATTTGTGTATCTGAAATAACTTTATAATTGAGCCATAATTGACATATAATAAAGGTAAGTTTAAGGTATGCAAAGTATTGATTTGACACATTTATATATTAGCAATATGAGTATCACCATAGCAATAGCTAACATCTCTATCAAGTCACATAATTATTTGTGTGTGTGTGTGTTGTGGTGAGAAAATGAAGATTTAGTTTCAGTAACTGTGTTGCATATAATACAGTATAATTGTTTATAGTCACTTAACTGTATGTTAGAGCTGCAGTTCTTATTAATGTACTAGTCACAAGCTTATAACTTTAGATATTTCCATAATTTTCTCATCATCCAGGCCATAGTCTACAACTGTTTACAAAAGTTTGACTTGTTTTAGATTCCACATATAAGTGATACCATAGATATCATGAACTATTTGTCTTTCTCTGTTTGAAATAAATCCTTAGTGCAGTAAAAGAATGAGAAATGATCCAGAAAATGCAGTATTTTAAAGCTTTTAAATGAGATTCTACATAATATATTTATAAATACTATTCTCATAAACACAGCTCATAAAAAGTTTTCTTTGCTATTGAGCAAAATAAGTTTACCACCATAATAAAAATTTAGCAATTATCAAGTACTATAAGATGCCTAACATTTTTCTAAGTGCTCTACATTTACAGTTTCTTAATCTTGACCAACTTCTTGAATGACCCTATTAGATACAGAGGGCACAGAAAGCTGAAACATTTTGTTCAAAGCCAGTCAGCTGGTAAGTGACAAAGTCAGCAATCAATCACAAGCATTCAAACTCTGGAGTACATACTTTTACCACAGTGCAACCTCACAGATTTTCCTCTGACCTAATATAAAATTGCTGATACAACTATTTAGTTTCCTGTTACTTTGGGTTCCAGTTCCTCTGAGCTCATTTCTAATTTTATTATTTGGGGTTAGGGGAGGGAGATTTAAAATTTATTTTCATGCCCCTCCATTCATGCATCATCTACCATCCCTCTCCACCTCTTATTTCCATCCCCCAGTCTTCCTCAGTAATATAGGTCATTTAACACACAAGTGCTAAACTCACTTGTGTTACCATTTTCCGTTGTTTATTTTTACTTAGCTTTGTCTCTTTTGTTTTTTACTCTTATATTGCACAGATAGGTGATGTTATCCAATATCTGTCTTTCCCCTTCTGAGTTACTTCACTTTAAATAATCCTCTCAAGTCTGTAAATGGAAAAAGTTTAACTTTTTTGCAAATGGAAAAAGTTAGATTTTTCTTATAGCTGAACAGTATTCCAGTGTGTGTGTATATATGCCAATAGCTTTGTGAAGTTAAATACTATTTTCTAAAATGTTTGTTCCCATTCACATTTCTACCAACCAACTATAAGGATTCCTTTTTCTCCAAACCATGATCAGTCTTTTTGATGTAAGCCATTCTCACAGCTGTGATGATATCTCCTTATTCTTTTGATTTGTGTTTCCCAATAAAGAATGATGAACATTTCTCCATGTGCCAACAGCCATCTGTGTGCCCTCTTTGGAGAAGTGTCTATTCAGATCTTCTGATCATTTTAATTGGAGAAAGGAAATGGGCAATGTGGATAAGGGGCAAGCATTTTCTCAGGTCAGTGATGTTGTTTATATAAGATTGCCTGTTTTATAGACCTTTCTCAGTCCTCTCTGGGATACTGGGACCAAGGGAAGAAGCTTTGATTGTGAAGGAGCTGCAGCTAGGGTCTTTTCCCAGAACTCCCATGAGCTGTGCTTTCCCCAGAATGGTGAGGTCTTAACTGCCAGGACCTGAAGTTTTTAGCTTTGACTAAAGGCAGTAGCACTTTAGGTGAAACCAGTGCCAATGGCCTAAGGCAGGGGTGTGTTAAGTATTTCACATCAAACATTTCAAATCACATCAAACACATCAAACACAGAAGCCAGTAGGGAAGTTTTTTAGATAATGGGACCACATGTGGGCCTCACTAGGCTCCCAACAATTTTCAGTAAAGGCTCAATCTTCAGCTGCCTATACCAAGGGCTGTTGGCTTTAGTTGACAGTCACTGCCTTGGATTAGTGCTGTGCTGATGGTCATAAGAACTGTTCAACACTTCAGGTATTCTTACCGACAGGGATGTAGGGGGCTTCACCCCCTCTCCTTCTAACACAAAATGTGTCAGAACATTTTGGCATCAATCTGCTTCCCCATAACTCAATCACCCGTTTCTACTCTCTAGAATCCAGTTACTCTCCAGAGAAATAACCCTCCATGCTCCATACCTGAAAATGTGTGTCTCCCTCTCTAATGTAGCCCCCAGACACTGGGATACATTGTAAGGGCAGAAGCCTATACGTCACCCCCCACTGCAAATTATAAAAGTCCTAGAAGGCTCTGTATTGCAGCATCCCACCTTCTTCTCTTGGGTTTGGCTTCCTTGGTGGCATTTAAAAAAAACAGTTACAATTTTTCCTCTCCTCTCTGATACTGGTGTTCACTGTGAAAACATTTTTCTTCTATTGCTCTATCTTTTTTAGGGGTTGTTGCCTTTATTTACATGTTATTTTGTTGAATATATGAGAAGGAGGTTGACTTAGTTTATTGTTCTTTTGTCTTGCCAGAAGTCTAGATCAAATTTTATGTGAAGCTGCTAAGCTTCGGTGAGGTAAGTGACACTCAAGTTTCTTTGACTGACATATGATAAACACCACAAGTCAAGTCTAACTTTTCTGATTCCAAAGACAGTGCTCATAAGCACTTAATAAGTTTGAAAAACCACCGCAGTCTCTTAAATGAGGGACCACTGTGTAAAAAAGTTATCATGACCATGAAAAACAACAAAAGCAGAAGTAAACAAGTAATTTCATAATCTGACCCACACCATCCCATTGGTCCTCCATACAGGGCCAGCAATTCTAGAGACAGGACAAAGATCCTATTCTAGACCTCCCTCTGACCCACTATTACCACTCAAGACACAAAAGTGATGACCATTATCTTCCTGTTCTTTACAAATTCACACAGTAGTTTCTCTGCCTCCAGAGTGGCAACAAGATGAGTCAGGAGGAAATTCACCCAAAGACCCAAAACTAGAACTGGAATTATTCACAAAAACTGTGTCCTCACAAAGTTCTTCTCTCCTGAAAGATGCCCAGTGGCACTAAGAAGGAAGTAGTTTACAGAGGGATATTTGTCACTGAAGGTCTTTTCCTTCTAGATGAGAATGCTGGATTTCAGAGTGGTTACTTCCCGTTGTACTTAGATGGGCCTGGCCTCTGCCCCTGCACAATAAGTAGAAGAATCTTGGCCTCAAACATGAAAGCACAGCAGCAGGTTACAGCATCTACAGCTCAGGCCTGCTGGGAGCCCCAGCCAGTTCACACACCATATGTGCCCTGCTTATCCATCTGGTTCAATGTACAAGGCCAAATAAAACAGGGAAAACAAATGTCAGAGCTCTTTTTTTTTGCCCTGGCCTTAAAAGATACTCTACCTCAACTTGCAGAATTTTTTTGTAAGTTATTTGGGTGAAAAGCACTCTGATGGAAAGTACTAACTTTCCACCAAAGCTCCTAAATTTAAAAAAAAAAAAAAAAAGAAGCTCTGAAAAAAAAAATGTCAAAGTTACAGTTGATCAGCAGGATAATCACCGTATATCAATCCTTTCAGTCATTAATATTACTCCATAAAATGAAAACTGATATTCAGTGATGCATGGAAACATGTAGTTTAACCAAGTGTTAACCACACCAAAACCAATCACAATTTATATGATGACATATAATACAAATCTTCAGCATTATTGAACTATTTCTTAGGCCTATTATTTTTTTTCCTCCATTTCAACCATCTTCTAAGCTCACAGAAATGATATCATGGTTATGTCTTTCTGAATATTATGAAAATACAATCATACCAAAATCCATGTATTATATAACAAGATGAAATAAAATATGTATATACATATTATGCAATTAATTACTGAATTTCTCATATCTGGATGTTTTCAATTTTACTTAAATATGCTAGAAACTTTTGATAGTTCACTCAAAAGAAATATGATTTCTTTCTTCAAATCCAGTAGTCTACAAAAACTCAAAATGTGTATAAACAAATACAGTGTTCAAAACCTATGTAATTTCAAAAATCCTGGTAAAAAATAGCCTTTAAAAACTTGTTTCTGCCTCCACCACTATACTGGACTTAAATAGTGATATTAAGATGAATCAAGATCTTATAACCTTTTGTTCAAAGAGGCATATGAATAGTAGAGTAGGGTAAAAAGTAATCAGAACAAATTAATTACTACAATTATTTATTATTCAGGAATACTTTCTACATAATCAAAGCTATGAAGAAGAAGATTTGGAGAACATACAATATCAAATCTGTAATGCATAGGGATATAAGACAAAAAATCTTCAGTGAGTCTTGATTATATAATTATAGGTTCTGTGTAGGAGTTGGGGGGGAAAGACATGATAAAAGAAGTGAGAAAGTACAAATCATTAAACCAAATTATAGAAGACCTAATATATCAGATAAATGAGACTAATCAATAATTAGTAATGAATAAAATGCATCAGAAAGATGAAAGTGCTAAGATGTGCTTTTGCTGTATCAATCATTAGTAATGAAGAAAATGTATCAGAAAGATGAAAGTTAAGTGCTACGATGTGCTTTTCCTGTATCTTAAATAGAGCATCTATTTCCCACCTATAACTAAACTACTTGACCATCATCACCTGTCTGGGAAACCTGGCCCCTTAAGGAAGTCTGGTCTGCTTCCAAGATGTAGGAACAAATCACTGTTGTGATTTATCAGCCTCTCAGTTTGTGCCCAAGTACAAGTTACTGGTGATTTTATTAAGAGCACATTTTTATTATTCTCAATTTGAATAAGTAGACTGTGTTTGTTCCATCAGTACATAATAAGGAATCAGTTGAACCAGGAGAGAGCCCTCATCCACCACAGTAAGTCAAATTCAACCTGCTATGGCAGACATGATTCTCTCCTACTGCCTGATGCATCTTCCAGTCACTGGATCTGGCTTCCATGCTCTTTCAGCTTCTGGCTTCTGGGCCAAGCGTGGTGCCCTGGGGTGACTTGCCGAGTTTAGTGGCTGCCATCATGTGGTTTCCTCCTGCATTGCTCTGAGATGCGGTGTTTGTAGAAATTCTTTCCCTATTTCTTGTACCACCCAGGTGGGCAGGTTCATTTCAGGCCCAGTGCCAAGTCTGTCTTGCCTCACTGAGGACAATCCTCCATGCCCAATGGGGGTATGTGATGACAGATAACTGGCAACAGGAAGGCTAAATGGGAGGAGGGAGGAAAACAGCAGAGTAGTAAGGAAGTCATGAGCAGGGTTCAAGGTGCCCTGCACCATATTAACAACGTTCCCTCAAATATCTAGCAAATGTGTTCTAACGCAAAAGCAATCTATTTTTATAGTGTTTTGTATTAACATATTCTTTTCACAATTAAGTGTGATACATCAAACCTCCCTTTCCAAACTTACTATTTTAACCTAGCCCAAGTTTAATCAACCTCTTATAATCTTGCTTTGCATAAATCATCACAATCTCCTTTATTCAAGATGTTGCATTTCTTTTAAATAACTTCTAAGATGTTGAATTAAATTAGCCCTTTCATTTCAAAAGTGAAAAGATTTAGAACAAAGATAAATTTTTATGGCAAATTAACTAATAAAATTCTGCTTTATAATAATTGAATCTTAAGTTGGAAACCTGTCTCTTAACATTTAACATCTTTTTCAGCAATCTAAATTCTTCCTGCAGTCACCAAAAAGTGTTTCCTGGTCTAACCACAACTCATCACACCATACACATTGGGATTGTCCTTTACTCTCTATTTAATGACAAACACAAGCAAACAAACAAACAAAAAATATGAGTACTGCTGAAAGAATCTGGCTCACTTCCATTTTAGAGATCATTATTTCACTTCAGTGGTTCTATTTTCCAGTCATTCAGCCAGACTACATTGAGTCCCAAGACTGATTTTCAAAAAACATGCTTATAAATAAATGAAAATAAAATACTCAAAGCAGCCTGGAATAGTGCCTTGTATAGTAGAAATAGTGCTTTAATACTAAGTACTAACTTTTACTATTATTACAAACCTCTGAACTCTACTCAAAACAGACTGAATTCAAATCTGTGGTGATTAGTTGCAGCCATCAGTCTTCCTGGGTTCAGGCTCTGGTATTTTTTTAAAGCTCATGTAATTCAATAAGCAACCATATTGAGAAACAGGGAGGGTAAACCAAGCACCAATAAAACACATTTCATGGCAAAAATCTCAGAAAAGCTGACTAAATTCATTCTATGCCCCATTGATTTAAAAAAAAAAATCTAGTTTTTGCCAAGCACTCTGCATGTCAAAAGAGACATAAAAATGAGTAAAACAATCTCTATCCTCTAGCAGCTAGCAATCAGTGAGGTGAAATAGACCATAGTCAAATAAATACAGAGTAATTCTTTAATAGTAAAATAATGATACTAAGAGTATGAATTAAACAGGGAAAGGAGGAAAGGAGTAGCTAAAATCCACCTAGATAAAACAAGGAAGATTCCCATAAAAGAATGAATCTATATTACTATCTCATACCAGACATAAAAATATAACTCAAAATGAATTAAAGAAATGGATGTAAGAACTGATACTACAAAATCTATAGAAGAATACATAAACAATGTGCTCTTTGAACATGCCTTTGAGATGTTTGGGGGAGACTGCATTCCAACAGTAAGCAAAGTAAAAGTAAAAATAAACAAATGGGACTGCAGTGAGTTAAAAAGCTTCAGCACAATGAAAGAAACTATCCAGACAGAAAGGTGTTTCTAGAACATACAACTAGGGAGTATTATAAAGAGACTAAGGACTTATAAGAAGCAAAGGAATTAGAGCAGATGTTTTGAAGATGATCCTGGACCGATTAGTGGCAGAGAGTGCATAAAACTAGCCTCCTAATTACAATTTTTTTCTGTAGATAAAAAGAGTAAAGTGAGCTATTTTAAGCAAAATGTAATATGACTTTATCTACAATTTATATCTCTTGTCTTCAACTACTGCAGGCAGCAATAAGTCTCTGTCTTAGACTAGGGCTTTCCCAGGGTCAGTCTGACATGATCGTTTGAGACCACCCTGTCTGCAATGGTTTCACCCAAATCTTTTCAGGAATAGAGACATGCTATTTTAGAAGTTAATATTTTAATCATAAATCAAACTAAGATAAGAAAGTTGGTCTACAAATTCCCTTCTCCATGAAAGTCAATGAAGAAAAACTTTATTTAAATTTAAGTATCCACATTAGACATGTCCAAAAGTTTATAGAAAATAAAACTTCAAGATAATGAGAGGAGAAAGTGAAAAACTCACAGATAAAGTAATTCTAAAAGAAACTATACTTAGAAAAGACTGTCTTAAGAGTGGACATTTCTTAATAGAATCTTTAAACAGAACTTTCTTTCAATAGAATGCTACAATGAAGAATTGGCTTATTTAAGGTAGAATGTGAAAATACAACATGAATAATAATAATAACAGCAAATAGTATCTAAGGGCCTAGAATGATTCATACTGAGCTTTTTTTCTTCATTACAACTACATGAGATTGTTCAACGTTTGTTATAAAGCTGAGGGTTAATTGTTAAGTGTCAAAGCCTGACAAGGGTCTACTTTGCCTTTCTTGAAAGCTAACAAGTTAGGCTGCCACGGCTTCACAGATGCAGAAAAGTAAAAAAGAGATTCTTGACTTTATTACTCAGAGCAGTAACACTATTCAGAGTATCAGTATTTTCTTTTGCCAATTTCCTGAATCCCAAATCCCAAAAAGCAACAGGAAGTGGATCAGGTTAACACCTGCACAGCAATAGTTTGTGTCACAGGACTTCTTATAGCTTGTATTTACCAGGATTTTGTAATGGACACTAAGTATGCCTGCTCTTTGTGCCAACAGAGATACTATCTCTATCATCATTGATTAGTCACTATGCAATCAAACTTGAAAAGAATGCCATCAAGCCAAGACCTCAGAAAACCAGGGAACAAATGGTTATCGAAATCATTCTATGTTTCAGAATCCTAATAAAGAGTTATGACCACCAATTATTAACTCACAGCAGAGCTGTGACTACTAAGAATACTTAGCTGAGTTATAGAAAGGGAATGATTTTAAATAGTTTGTGCTAAATGTATGCTAAACAGGATAGTTGGAGACCTCACGTTCTTCTAGGCGATCATTTATCTAACTAAGCTGCCTTTTTTTATTTACTCAGAGCAAAAATGTGCAACCAAAACACTTTACCTTAATAATGAGGTTGCAACCATCCCTAACTCTTATCAGGCTTAAATAGCCCAGTGGACCATAAACTATGCAGTTTTTCCATCCTAAGCTGAGATTCATATCAACTTGTCATCATACTAACATCTCTGCCAAGGGCAGAAGTCCAGCTGCCATTTTCTGAATATGTGTCACAGGAAGAAGCATGAGCCCCACCTGAACAGATGACCAGTAGGGATCAAAACCTCCAACACATAGTCACCAAAAACTTCTTTGTCTTTCTTTTGTCCTCCTCTTCCTTTCAAGCCCTTTTCAGCCTTTATTGGGGAGAATTTATGTCAAGAGTTTCATATTCTTAGTCTCCTCTATCTGCGCAAATAGCAAGCTGTTCTTCCTCTAACAAAATATGGGTCTGGTTTATTGGGGCACATGGAAGCCACAAACCTATTGAGAATGAAAGAAGGCTGAAACAAAGGTAGTCAGTGCCTCTGCTTGGAAGCTCCACATAAACAAGACAGAACAATTTTAAAACAAATAAATAAACCTTCTGAGAATAAATTTCCCACATCTACACAATCACTAAAGGGAGAACTAGCTTCTGAACATAAGTCCAAGTCATTTGAGCAGCAAAACTCTAAACACAGTATCAGGACGAAGCATGAAGGTCAGCCTGAGTTTTGTAGAACTCTAAAATTAGATCATCTACTCGTTTTAATAGAAGATGAGCCAAAACGATTTCCAACGAGCTTCAATTCCTTGAAATATTACTTAAGAATTTATCTTTTCTTAAAGTAGAAAAATGGAAAAAGCATATCCTCTAGAGGATTGTCTATCTCTTTATGCAGTGAGGACAGATATAAAGACATAAGAAGCATAAGAGTGCCCAGAAAAAAATAGCCAGAGATATTCTTGGATGTTGTCTCCAGACGTTGAGTTTTAATTCTAATTTGACTTAGACAGCAGAGGGAAGGTATTTCAACATGACATCAATAGTGCAATTGAATATGCCATTTTGTTACCATAAATTGTTTGAACCATTAGACCACCTCCTAAAAAGTGATTATAATTCATATCTTCCTTTAGTCTAAGGACCCAGGGAATTTCTTATTTTTCTAAAAATCAGAAAGGACTAAAATTATGGTTTTAAATACAACAAAAATTCACATCTGCTCTTGTGTTAAATACAACACAAGCTCACATCTGTACCCCTGGCTGCCCCAGGTCTTTCAAAGGATGGTTGTGGAGGTTTTTGACTCCCTTGGTCTAGCACATGTGGGATGTGTTTGACTCCCTTGGTTTAGCACATGTGGCTTTCTCTTTGGTCTCATCTTTGTCTGAAGCAGGTGCTCAGGGCTTGTTTTACAGAGAACTGTGTTGTTGCAATTTGAGGCATTAGCCAACAAGAGTAGCTGTACTTCTAATCACTTCTCAGTCTTTTGCCTAAGATCAAGTGTAACAAGGTAACTGCTCTCATTCCATGACCGTATGTTTGTGTATGGAGACCTAAACTTCGAGATCATGATAGAGAGGGCCTTTTTCTATTTAGTGCCCACACTTAATATGATGATCACTGCAATGTCTTCTGCTAAAGGTAAACCATTTCTACAGCTTTGGAAAAGGGAAATAATTTCACCTGATCTTAAAATGCAAACACTCAGATTATGCCTCAGCAGAGATGCTAGCTTTAAGAATTTTAGATGTGACTATTCCTAAGCTACAGACATTTCTTTACACTATAAAGACTAATTTCCTACTTCGTGCTCTGTACACAACCAACCTTAATAAATGAAACTTTTGGAGCTCTCTTTATATTCATGAAAAACAAAGCATTAAGTCTGACGTGGGTCAGCAAAATCTTTTTTTTTTTTCTATTTTTGTTTTAGAGCATGCCCAAGAAGAAGAGATCAAGTCTCTTCCAAAATTTGAGATCTTCCCTAAATCCATGACCCATGCAGATGCTGGTATGCTGTTTGGTATTTGGGGATTTCTTGGTGATGAATATAATACAGCCAGAGTCTTGCTTGGCTTCAAGAAAAACCAGAGGAAACTAAAGATGTGCTTTCATTGGTAACATATTGTGGGGTGAGGATGTTGTTGTAGTGACTCACTTGAAAAAAAAATGTGGTAGGAAAACTAGATTCAACCTCATGACAAAGTGCTATGACTTTTGTTTAACAATAATTCCAGCCAACCCATTGGGCAGGGTTCCCTTTTTATATAGACTGGAACTACATAATTTCAAAATATCCAGTACATTTAATTCTCAGCTTAGCTACAGTAGTCTGGCTATTTTGCTTATGAAATGTTAAACCTGAACTAAACTACTTTGGATAAATAATATAGGAAGCACATACACTCAGTGTCTGATTACTGGGCTAATTAATAGTTACCTAAAATTCTGGGGTGGTTTAGTGTTTTATATGCAGGTTCACAAAGACTGTTACTCGTGAACCCCACTACCTTTCAGTTGTCTAGGTCAGACAATGTATATCTCAAATAAAAATTCCCTATTGTCACCAGCGTGGAAGAAGAGGTATGTGGAATAGTGTAACTCTCCATCATTGAGGCATTCTATGGCACACTTAGGTTTTGCTTTTTGGTGAGGGTAAAGGAAATTTGAGTCTCTTTTAATAGAATCTTTGTCATGATATGATTCTTTTTTTTACATGGTGATTCTTACATAACTGCAATTTGTAACATGCACATTGCTATTTCCTTCAATCCTTACTTCTCAAATAAGTTTCAACTCAAATTATTTCTCCTGTGCAACAAGTATGGATTTTCTCATGTTCTTTGCAATGATGCCACTAAATTTTGCTTCATATTTTGCTATAGGATCCTCTGCCTTGTGTTACAATTCTCTGGATCCATGTTTGAAACCACTGAATTGTTAGCTAGCTTATCAGTAATTCAGCTTCTAGTCACCCAAAGGCCTGCTCTTCTTCCATTCCTTACCTCTACACCAAGTTCAGTTATTGGCATATACTTGGAAGTAAAAAATATTTTTTAATTTAATGATAGCCCATCTTCCCAACAATTACACTGTGAGATGACAACATGATAGTGTGGGGGTGAAGGAGTGAAGAGAGGAAAGATAGTGTCTAATTGTAAATCCAACCTAATTTAACATTACACATAATTACTATTGTAATATGCAACAGTAATTATTTACTATTGGCAAATATCATAAGGAAAATCCATGCATGATTGCTCTACATTTTAAAATAAATTGCAGAGCAAAAAATAATTGCTGTACATTTTAAAAAAGGAAAAAAATACTTTCTTTTCTTTAGTACATTTACTCATATATAAACAATATGAATGTCCTGATATATAAACAAAAATGTTTCTACTTTCAGATGAACTGCTTCGGAGCAGCCCAATGCTGATAATAATTGTTCTCGTTGCCACTGAACAGCACTCCATGCTTTGTTTTAAAATAGTAACTGATGCCTAAATACTGCCTATCCCTCAAGGCAACAGAAGGAGAAGATTCAGTGACTGCAAATACAAAGCAGGAGCACCAGACAAAATACAATTCACATCAGGATGGAAATGACTCTGAGAGGGTGGTTCCTACTACAGAAGAAAAGGACATCATCAGAAAGGATCTGCCTGGAATACTGGAGTGATAATTCTCATAGTAAATTTAGAGGTAGTACTATCCTAAATACACTCTTAATAAGATTCAATACTCATGAAAAATTCAAAAAGCAAGCTTTTGTCAGTGTCTTTATTTGCCCCTCTACAAATTTATCTCCAATTATGAGAATGGTCCGTTAAGTTTGTCATCTAAGATAATTGGCATTTTTTCAAATGCATACTCCTGGAGGTTTGATGGTCCTGCTTTTATAACAGTGCTAAAACTGGCCCCACCATTTTGATCTGTCTTGACTAGTAAAACAGAGTCTAGGGACTTTACACTATGCATCTCAAATTGTGAACCTTTGCTCTCTGCCAATAGTGTATTTGATATTTCTAACACTTAGCAATTTTCTAACATTGTGGTTGAGGTCATCTTAGAAAGACCTACATTTATATTTTCCCCTTGTGATGCAAAATCAATACTTTTTTGGCTGAGAAAAAGTGAGGTCTTCAATTCACATTAGACTGCTGAGTGAAAATGCAAATAAGTAGGCAGCAAATCTTGATGTTATGGAAACACAGAAGCTTTAAAAAGTACTGCTGATTGCTGACTCTCTTATTGGAAATATTAAATTCATGCAGGTTTCAGGGTGTTTTTTAATCTTATTTTTCTACACTATTTTTACAGAGAGTTTCGTAAATAGTACACATAATTACCAGAAGAAAATCTATAATACTTATGCAATGCTACACCTACGGATTTCTACAGAACTTTTGTCTGTTTTATGCAAAGTCAATCCTTTGCATTTTGACCAATAAGACAATCAAATAATACCCAGCATGCATCTGTAAAACACACACTATGTATAGGAAATCAATGAATGGAGATACTGTGGTAAGGAAGACTACAGCAAAGTGAAACCTCTGACTTCAGGATTCTTCTGAAAGTTGACCATGAGGTCAAAACATTTACCTTTGGCGTAAGTGTAGAGGAAATCAGTTATTCAAAAGAAGTTAAGGATTTCATCATGTACTTGAGTATATTTGTTTTTCATAAAGAACAGCTTTGCTCAGGCCCCTTATCCTGGCTGTCTATTGATGTGTTACCTCTCAGACTAATGTTTCACAGACCTGAAAATACTCCGGAGTCCCTGGGGGGTGGACTAAAATGTAGGTGGCTGAGTTCCAACCAAAGCTTTCTGGTTCACTAAACTTAGGGTCCATTCTGGGAATTCTAATTCTATAAAGTCCCAGGGATTAGTCATACAGTTGTTCTGATGAAAACTCTTTACATCTCTGCAACCAAAGGGAGCAGCTTGGAGGACAGCATGAGAGGAGTGAGTAGAGGTGCATCTCAGAGGCCTTAGAAATAGAGGCTACTCTGAACGCCAATCTGGAGAATGAGAATGTTAGAAATGTCCCATAGAGTCAAGTTGAACCAAGGGCTATGAGAATGAGGAAGACAACAGAAAAAGAAAGACTTGCAAGAAAAATATACAAAAGAACTGTGTGGAGGACACTCAAACAATTGAAAGTGGACTTACCATTTGACCCAGCAATCCCACTACTAGGAATCTACCCAGAGGACATGAAAACATTCATTCAAAAGGACACCTGTACACTCATGTTCATTGCAGCTCTGTTTATAATTGCCAAGATTTGGAAACAAACCAAATGCCCCAAAACAGATGATTGGCTAAAAAAAAATGTGGTACATATACACAATGAAACACTACGCATCAATCAAGGAAGACAAAAACATGTCATTCGCAGCAACATGGATAGAACTAGAAAGACTCATATTAGCAGAAATAAGTCAAAAAGAAAAAGAGAGGTACAGGATGGTCTCACTTATATGATGGCTATAGGGTAAAACAAACAAACAAACAAGAAATAATAAAAACAACTAATGGGACTGAACAATGGAGCGAGAGAGAAGGAGGGGGAAGAAGGCGGGGAAGGTGAAGAGCACAAAAGATCAGGATGGATAACAGGTGTTAGTGAAGTGGGAAAGCCCTGGGGTACACAATAATGCACTAATGTAATATAAATAAAAATATATGTATATATGCAAATTTTTAAATTTAAATTAAATTTTAAAAAAAGAACAACCATCACAGAGATAGTTGACATTCTCTGTGGATATCTCTTCTATCCTAGTCCCCATTATACATTCCCAGAAATAATAATTAGTACACTGGATCTGATGTTTCCCATGCCAGTGGTATTGGAAACTTTTAAATCACACATCAGTAAATAATATATTATTTTGCATGGTTATAATTTTGTAATTATGGCATTGTTCTATGTATACCTATCTATGTAACTTGTATTCTTCCCACAAAAAAAAATTTAAATTATTTAAAAAATTAAAAGAAAAAAATAAAAAGAAAAAAAAGACTAAGCCTTTCATGAAATGACAGCAAACAAGACAGATACCAGGAAAAATGGTCTTGCACAGAAAATAAAGATCAATTTCCAATCCCCTCTTCCTTGATGCTAATGGAATGTTGTGGGAGTTTTCTATTAGCAAGCAAAACAGGTGATCTCTACTGACTGAAGTGGTCAGGAAATATCATTTTCCTAATTACCCTGTTTTCAAATTTATTGCCAAATCAAAGTGCTGAGCCATACGGGAAAATGTAAGTTCAGGTATTTATGAAGTAACTCCCTGGCCCCAGGGTTATGATACTGCATTTGAGGGACTTTAAAGGTGGCATGAATTCAGTGGTCTGTGGTCTTCAAACACTGGTCCTCAGCCCACATAAACCATACTCAGGACAACATAATCCTTGTTTCACAGCCCCTATCTGCTGCTTCCTTGCACTGAGACAACTGTGAAAATCCCCTGTGTCTTTGTACAATATGACCTGATTACAGGTTCCCAAGAACAATTCTAGTCTGCATTCTTACTCTCCCTTCTCAGGAAGTAACATCACCACTGCTAAGAGACACACACAGTTTGCTCCTCCCCCTCCTTTGAACTGGAGGAAAGTCTCTTTTCAGTTTGTAGTTAGGAACAATCACTGTACTCCCCAGCTTCACACATACATTTTTCTTGGGCCTAATAACCCTTTCCTCACTTTCATTTCTAAGTTTTCAGGATTTAGGTCCAAATGTTTAAGAATCCATTACCTACAGGAGCCATGTGAACAGAGTGAAAAGAGAAGCAGGTCAGATATGCACTACAAAGAGTGATGGAGAGTGTTGTGCACTGGAAAGAAAGTCAACTTCTAAAAGCATTATTTAAAAAAACGTTAACTGCAGAGGTCCAACAGCATACATATTTGGGGCAACGGTACAACAGACTTCTTGCCTGAGCATAGGGTTCAAGTTTATGGAAAATAAGATGTAATGTCTGTTTCTTCCTCTCTGCTATTCCTGGGACATCAGGTATAGTGCAGGCATCATTCTCTTAAAGGCAGGATATTTTTCCTGTCTTGTTCACTATTATGCCCCCAACATGTAAAACAGTACACTAAACTCAGAAAAGATTTTGACTGACTGAAAACATGAACATATATGGGCATACATACTGACATAGTGGAAACAAAGTGCAATATAATTTACAATATAAACCAGCTCTATTACCCATAGTCTATACAAATCACAGTGATGATTAAATGTCACATTTTACAGAAGAAGAAATGGCACAGGAATCAAATGCATAGTCTATATAGTTCCATGAGGGCCAAACTCTCTTTTTGGCTTCCTCCACCATACTACTCCTTGGACACAAGAACAAGATTATAAATTCCTAATAAAATGTTGAATGTAGTGGACTGAAGCTAGGTGACACAAAAATTTACGTCTGACTGGTAGTAAAACAGAAATTTGAATTACATGTAGTTTTATTTTAGGTAACACCACTTTCAAAGAAAGTCAAGAAATGCTCTGAGAAATCTTAGAAACTGAAATTTTGAAGTGTGTGATGTGCTTCTCTTGTTCACTGCAAAGTCAACTCTAGTATCCCTTGGGACTAATTATCATTAGATCTCTACCACCCATTTCTACTCTGACAGCTCATGTTTTTCTGCCTGTAGCTTTCTCTTTATCTGTGGCCACTCCATGAGACCCTGATCTACTGGAGAGTAAGGTAATCATCTCTGACCTGCATAGTGGCCTCCACCCATGGGTTGCTTTCCTGGGTGAAGCACTTAGCATTAAACCAGCAGCACATGAGCGCTGATAAAACACTCCAGAGGAAGAGAAGATTTGCTGTGGCAGCTTTTCATTATTTGTGAACCTCACAATGTTTGTCCTGTTAATACTGCCCAGTTTGAAGAACACTTTGGCAAGAAAAAAAAATATTTGGGGATATATGTGTCCTTAAGCATGAACATCTAAAGTCATTTTTTATTCCTATTTTCTAGCATGTCTCTCCATCTATTTGCACCCATAGATTCCATTTCAATGACATATGTATTGTTGATGACCTTCTCATCCAAATGCTAGCCTGCACTTTTTTAATCCCTTATGTTCTCACCATTGCGGAAAAAATGCATAAGAGCTGTACCTTGCAGTCCAGAGTAGTGGAAAGATCATGACTTGTTAGATCTTTAGAAACTCTAGATGAGAGTTACAGTTGCATGTGAGTTTGTTTAATTGATGATCTTTAAAGAATATGCTTTAATGAAAACTTTTAAAAAGACTGCAGGATGGTTGTGAGGTACAGATGAAATGTGAACTGGTGATATGGTGTGGAATGTATAAGGACACCTTCTGTAAGAAGAACACTAAGAATGTTAGTCACCTATGTTGATAATATTACAACTACTAATAATGAAAAGCAAGAAGGAAGACATGAATGGATAATTCATTTGGGTTTTAGCTAGAAATACAACTGGAATCCTTAGACTCTTATATAGTGGTAGTTGGGTAAGAGAAGAGGCTATATGGTGTGGAAACCAGGATGGACTAATCCCAAATCCACAGGTCACTGTCCCCTCCAATAAAAAATTTTAACAATCTGGTCTGCAAAGAGAAAAGGTAGTCAAAGATAAGGTGCATGCTGTGGGAACTTAACAAACTATAGCATCTTTTGAAATAGCAAGTTCCATGAAATTACCTGAGGTAGAGAAGAAATTAATTGAACAGAATATAAAGCCTATAGGTAAGCTTGAAAAGAAATGATGAATGTGACCATGGAAGTGCTTCTTGAAGTTTATGGTCGATAATAGGAAATATTTTAATCCCTTCTACAGTTAGCTCAGATGCAGAGAGAGGAAAGTTTTGAAGAAGACTGTCAATTGCTTACATAAACATTTCCCACCCCCACACCCCACACACAAGAACCCCAATACCTATCCTTCTCAGTAGCCTAAAATTTTTGTTGGGTACACTGCAATTCAAAACCAAAGACTACATTGCCTGCTACCTCAAAACCTTGGTGTGAGGAAGGAACTAACCTCTGTCTGAGGAATATAATTAAAGTGCTTGTGAAATTTCAAGGGGTCCCTTAAGAGTAGCTGACTCAGCTGTGTCCCTTTAATCACCTTCGTCCATTCTTCCTTTTCCTGACCAATTATATGGGCATGGCAATGACCATCCAGTCCTCTAACCAATTATCTTATTTAAACTACTGCTGAGCTCCCATCATTCATCTACATTTGATCAAACAACACACTCCAGAAGATGAAAGTAAGACAAAAGTCTGTTATGTAGAAAAAAAGAAGGATCCCTAATGTGATTGTGTTTCCTGAAATATAAAGTGTTTATAAAGAGCCAGGTGATAAAGATAAGAGAAGATGGACTCTAAAGGAGATGTCATTCTAGGTAAAAATTGCCTAGAATCTAGAAAT